>JAJIBD010027644.1:0-62963 GCA_021461705.1 Cryptotis parvus | reverse complement strand
AACAGAAGGAGTTATTATAGGTGTTCTGGGGACATGTTAGGTTCATTTACCACCAGTAGCCAAAATAGAAAATTTGCATTTCTACAGTAGAATATTCAATAATGTGTACTTTAATAATGGGGCAATAATAAACCTTATTTTATCTTGGGTCACATTAAGGCATTAACTAATATTGTGGCCAGA
Organism: Cryptotis parvus; assembly: GCA_021461705.1. Lineage (NCBI taxonomy): Eukaryota > Metazoa > Chordata > Mammalia > Eulipotyphla > Soricidae > Cryptotis > Cryptotis parvus. The sequence continues at coordinate 62,780 of JAJIBD010027644.1, read as the reverse complement.
GTCATAGTACAGCAGATAATATAGCACTCACCTTACATACTGTTGGCCTGAGTTATCTTGGCACTCCATATTGTTCCCATGGTTCCACCAGGGAGTGATTCTGGAGCAGGGAACCAGGAGAAACCCTGAGCAATACCAAATGTGGATACAAAATGAAACAAAACAAAACAAAACCTAAAATAAAATAATTGATGGATGATACCCGGATGTTGCTTTTGGGAGGACTGAAACTCTAATTAGTGCACATATCACATGGATTCTTATGTATATTAGGAATGGTGGCTCTTTCGACTTCCTCTTCTAATTCTCTGTACCCACTCTGGACAAATCCATAGCTGTCTGCCAAAAGAAAGGGAAAGAATAAGGAATGTAGGCAGCAGCCAATGCAATTTCTCTGTCGCCAAAACAATCCCAAGAAAACAAGGATTATGAATAGCCAGAGCAGCCCATTCCCAGCTTCCTTACTGGATAACACCAAAGACCGTAACAGAAAGTAGACATGAAGCCACAGACTTTCTTACCCGCACTGACACAAAGAAACGCCAGTGATCACTGGGGAAAAGAAGACAAACATTCTCTGAAGTCTAGAACCTTAGGTTTTTCTTCTTTTCCCTTCCCTCCCTTTTTACTTTTCCTTTATTTTGAAAAAAAGGAAATATTTTTCAAAAGGTTTCTCTCTTCCTTCGGATATTTGAGGACCAAATTATCCTAATTTTCTTCCAGACTTTTGCCCAACTCTAACCCTCTAAGATGTAATAATAGTTTGAGTGCTGTAGTATTTTCTCATTATTTTGTGAGCCTCATTGCCTGACAGATCAGGAGGGCTTCATGCCGGTGTCAGCTTTCTTTGCAATAAGAACAATTTCCTGGTTAGGCAACTACTGCATTTTATTTATGTGTTTTATAAAATATAGGAAATATTATTCAGTTTCTCCCTACTTCATGAAACTAATACTCAGTCTACAGCATTAGAAACAAAACTCCATTTATTCCTATTTTAGAAACACTACGAAAAAAATGACAGGTTCTTTTCTGTTCCTCATTTTATGATTATTTTCCATATCATAATTGTGGAAAACCACAATGAATAGCTATGTGCTTGAAAAGCATTCTGTTGTTAAAATCTAGCCAGACAAAATCATTGCTTCTCCGGTAAAGAGCAGCTCAGGAGGAATTTATAAAACAGGCTCTTTGGCACAAGCAGGTAGAACAATTCTTTCCATTCCAAGGCTGCTCTGCCAGGGCCTGAAAGCATGGCACTATGTCAGCCTAATTTTAAGACATTTTGCTGGAATGTCTAGTTCTGACAATTCTTTCTCCTTCTATCTCACTAGTGATAGAATCAAACTTTCTGAAAGGCATATCTAGTTTCTTTTTTTCCTTCCTGTCCATTGAGAAGAAATAAATCATTTTTGATCCAAATTCAGGTCTATGAACTGAATTTCTCTGTTCACAGTAAATGCAGGTAATAAAACTGGGTATATTTCCATTCTCTTAAAGAAAATGAAGTCTCCTCCTTAGGTTGAGAACGGAACAGATGCTGCAACACCAGACATTAAGACTGTTGAGATGCCTCCAAAACACACAGCTCGAAGGCCCCAAAATTCCATGATCAAGTATTGCCCATACAGCTACCGCCTCCTCCCATTTGGGTATGATCCATGGGGTCTCATCCTCACTTTGTATTTTATCTGCAAAGTCTCTCAAAGACTTCAGTCTTTGAGATAATTTCACTTGGACAAAATGAAGTACATGTGGGAAGCCATGTGTACTGTTTATTTAAATAAAACATCCCCCCACAGTGCTGCTGGATTCTTGCTCTTCAAATACCACATGTGTTTTTACACAACCTCAAAACTCAACAGTTGGAACTTTTAAAGTTTATTTATGCCATGTAGAAGCAAACCCATTCTTAGGTGCTTTATTCCAGATTTTTTATCTTTGGGAAAAGCTGGGTAGTGACGAGTATGAGAAACTGTAGTGGAATGGAAGGCAGAAATAAGAGACAGGAGAAAATAAATTTTAGAAATATAGATGATATTCATGAACACTTCAGTATTTATGTCCAAGAATTTAAGTAATTTAGTTCCACTGAATATTTCATTTAATTGCCTGGGCAAAAGTGACTGGGTAAACCAGGCCCATGCATTTGAGAAATGCATGAAAGTTTAGTTCAGTCAGCCACGGGCCAGAATCTTCTAACTGGTCCAACACAGAACAAATCACTGGCCAGAGCTTTATCAGAGAAAGTCCTGCATGCCTCTGAACTGCCCTCCACAAATAGCTCCATCACATTTCCAGTCACATCTCTAAGGAAAAGGAGTTCTAAAAGAAGCAATATTTCCCCGTCCTGAGTCCCTCCACTCCCCACTTTCCCCCCATTAGGCCCTTGAAGCTTAACAGCATGACAGAGAGGAGGATGCTTTGGGCAGAAGAGGCTGGTGAGAGAGACGTGACCCCGAGGAGTCGGTTCTCAGCTCGCCCTCATACATTAAGTTGCAGGTGACCTGATTCCAGGCTCTCTTCTCGAGAGCTACAAGTGACCTAGGTGAAAGTGGGAAGTGAGGGAAGGTAGCTTCAAGGGAAGAGAGTTTCCGTTTTCTCCTCAGCCTTTTGGGATCACCTGGGAAATTCCCCAGGCTGGGTTAGGATGATGATGGCGGCTATGAGTCCCCTAGGAAGCATGGAGGCCAGGGTCCCACCAGCCCACGTAGTTGTTAAGCTGCTGTTGAAGTCGAACTGATATCCGTGGTCCATGAGGCGGCGTCCCAACCACCCAAATACTAGCCTATGGACATAGGCTCATGGGGAGGGGGGTTTCTGCTAAGAAAAGGAAAGTCAGTCCTAATTTCTGTCCAGGTTCTTCAGGGACCGTCCACCTTCCCTTTGTAGAAAAGAGTTTCAGAGATGAGTATTGGAGTAAGGTGTGAGGGGTGGGGAGAGAGAGAGAGCAGAGACAGAGAGAGACACAGAGAGAGAGAGAGTTTGTACCACAAAAGATCGTCTTTGCCTAACCTATCTGTGTACAAGAGCAACTCCTGTTCTCTTCCAAAATATTGCATATAAAAATGATTTAGCAGCAGATATGGACATTTTCAAGTAGTTTTTGGAACACAAAAAGATCTTCAAATATCAATACCTCTAGCATAGATTTGGGAACCAATTTTTGAAAACATAAAAGAACTTACAAATGTGATTCATGTAGAAACCTAATATAGTTTGAAGACCCAGGAAGAAAATGTCTCTTTAAGTCTTTGGCTTATGCTAAACTTTTTTCCATCCCTTTGACATAGCATTATGTTACAGGGAAGTTTTAATAGGGGAATTATGTTGACATAGAATACCAGTATGTCTATGGATTTTCATAATTTAATATATAACTTCTTGGTTATTACAAAAAATAAGATATAACAGGACAGCGCAAATATTTTAGTTATTCTGATTCAAATTCCTGGAATTCATTCAATCGTTAACACTCTCTAATTTGTTTCTGAATCGTGTCATACTTCCTTTGGAATATTGGGGAATCTAATTAAGTTTCACCACTTTCATGCCAAGCTTCTCCAAGAATTGTTATTTTTAATCTAGTTAACTGCATTGATGCTCTCTTTGCCCAGACACTTTATTCACCTCTATGCTTTTTTTAAAAAAATAAATTTCTTGCATGTACAATAGGACTCTACCAGTCATACATTTCACTGACTCTCACCTAATTTGTTTCTCCTGTTTTCCTCCCATCCCCTTGTTTTACATCTATTGAAAGAACATACACTTTAGGGCCAGAGTGATATTACAGAGGTTTGCTTTGTATGAGGTCTACCTTAGTTTGATCATAGGTATCCAAAATGGACCCTTGAGCCCTGCCATTGATGTCGCTGAACACAGCAGTAAACCTCAGAGTAAACTCTGCACATTGCAGGAAATGGTCCAAAAACAAGCAAACATTCAAATAAAAATTACTTGCCATTGCTTTCAATTCCAGGCTCTACTGTGACAATCTAGAGGTCAATACATTCATTGAGGTCTGAGTTTTACTCATAGCGAGCAATGATGGCTTTATTTGCCTTCCTCATGTGAGTATTCCAGGTTACTATCGATCATTCCCTGCCCTGATTTCTTCCCTCAACACTTCCTTGCTACTATGTGGAGTCACTAATGGGAGGAGAAAAAGGAAGAGCAGAAAGAATAGGGAGAATGTATGAAAATGACTCTCTATCCCTCTCTCTCCAGCTTTCACGACTCTTATTAAGACACATGATGGACTGTTTTAAAGATTCCTTAAACGATTTTTTGGGAAAATATAATATAATACTTTCTTTAATGATAAAATAAGCTTGAAATTTTAAGTTTTAAAGTATATATATTACCATTTATTATAAAATTATTCAAAAATAAAAACCTACTTTTCCCTTGAAACATATAATCATTTTAGTTTCAGGTCACTTGATCACTTGAATCCTGTTACTCATCGATTTGCTCGAGCGGGCGCCAGTAACATTTCCATTGGACCCTATCACGTGCCAATGTAGCCCAATGGCATCTGGTTGATTCAGGAATATGAAGAGCCTCAAACCGTTCCTTCAGGGTCTTAACAAGGAAGTCTGACCATCTTGTAGGTGGGCAGCCACGTGATCTTTGACATCCCGTGGGATCCAGTCGGTAACGGCTCTAGTCCAGCGGTTGTCTCCAAATCGCATTACATGTCCAGCCCATCTGATTTTCGATGCCTTGGCAAACGAGACAGCGTCCCTGATTCTGGAATAGCGACGGAGGTCAGAACTCCGATTCCTTCTCTCACTTGAGTGAGACGTGATATTCCAAGCATAGCTCTTTCGATGCCTCTCTGGGAGACCCGAATAGCATTCTCATCCTGCTTTTCGTAGGGCCCAGGTCTCTGAGGCGTATGTTAATGCAGGGAGAACGGTGGAGTCAAAGAGATGTGCCCGAGCCGGAGGTTCTTTGTCCTTTTAGCTATTTCTTCGATGCCTTTGAAGGCATTCCATGCCGCTCTCTTCCTCCTGCGCAGCTCAGTTTTTAGGTCGTTCATCATGTTGACTTCTCGACCTAGGTACACATAACTGCTGCATTCAGAGATGTTTGTTCCATTGAGAGAGAATGGGGCCTCTGGAACTAGTTCATTTCTCATGAACATAGTTTTCTTCAGATTCAGCTGTAGACCTACCTTTCCACATTCTCGGTCAAAGTCAGCCAGCATTTGTGCCGCTTGGCTAATGTTTGGTGTTATTAGAACGATGTCATCAGCGAGCGGAGGTGGTGTAGTTGCCGACCATCTATCTTCACTCCCATTCCTTCCCATTCTAATTGTCTCATGATGTTCTCGAGGGTGGCACTGAAGAGTTTTGGTGAGATAGTGTCACCCTGTCGAACCCCTCTTTTGACATCAATGATCACTTCTTTGTAGAATGGTGAGATCCTGGTGGTGAATCCGTAATACAGCTCACGAAGGATCTTGATGTATTGGGTTTGAACACCCTGTTTGACTAGGGCTTCGATGACTGCTTCAGTTTCCACAGAATCAAAGGCTTTCTGTAAATCAATGAACGTGAGACAGAGCGGCATCTTGTACTCCCTACAAACCTCAATGAGCTTGGTTACTGTGTGGATATGGTCGATTGTGCTGAATCCTTTCCGGAAACCTGCTTGCTCGCATGGTTGACCTTCATCTAGTGTTCTGCTAATCCTGTTCAGGATGACTGTGTAAACAGCTTGTAGATGACAGACAACAGGCAGATGGGGCGATAGTTGCCAATGTCATGAATGTCTCCCTTCTTGAACAGTAGAACTGTCCTGCTGGTTTTCCATTGGGAGGGCACCTTGCATTCGGACAGGTAGCGTGTGAAGAGCCGAGCTAGTGTATTGATGAGCACCGATGGCAGATTCTTCAGATGTTCGGGTCTGACTTTGTCTGGGCCTGGTGCTGTTCCCTTCTTTACCGATGAGATGGCATGTCTTATTTCAGAAGGGAGAACGTTGGGGAATGACGTATCCATCCTGTGGAATTTGGTATGTGGGCAGGTGGATGTGGCTATCAAAAAGATTTGAGTAGAAGTCCTGGATAATCTTCTCCATTGCCTTTCTGGAAGATGTGATAGATCCATCAGGGCGTCGGAGGGCAGTCATCTTGGTCTTATAGTTGGCGAAGGACAGGCGGGCAGTGCGAATACTTTTCCCGGCTTCTGCTGCATCTTCCAGTATTTCTGCTCTTCTGTCTTTGAGGGTCTGCTTTTATCGTTTCTCTGCACTGTTTAGCAAGCTTGGACGTTAGCATTTGGTCTCCTGAGGCTCGCGCCTCCAGGGAGACCAAATGCTACCAGTTTCAGGTAGAACTTACAAAGAATAAGCACAGGGACATTATAAATAATATGTATGTGTGTACACATATACACACATATATTATTAAGCACATGTTTTGTCTTGTGTAGCTAATCTATTACAGAGCTATGTGACCCGAAATGATAATGGTGCATACACATATAAGTATTCCAGTGGAAACGAACAGAAAGATAGGAAACAAGCCACATTACACATGTCTTAACTTAATTCATAATATACAAGGTAATTAAGTCACTAATTACACTGTTAGTGTGTTAATGTAAGTACAGAAATATAACGTGGTAGGTCAGACTATCATTTAGTACCAATTTATAGGAATCTGCGAATATAGAGTTTGGGGGGAAGACTCACAGGCCTGGAGTTATCAGAAGAGGAAAGTTAGAATCAAGTTATAGAAGAATCAGAGTAGGGGCGAAACCTATTATAGTACTGGCAACGTTGCAAAAAAATTTGAAAATATCTTGTTTTGTTCGCATTAAGTTTAGAATTGAATTTCTGCATGAAGCTACAAGGACAGCTTTTGCCTGGAAACAAACTGACTTGACTATGCTGCAAAGACATAGGGCCTCGAGTATCTCAAGTCTCCCACTGCAGAGGGGAAATTTGGTCCTAAATGAAGATTTCTTGCGCGTCAGTCAGGATCCCAGAACAGACCCACACATTGGGCTTATTTAAGTCTTGCCTTGCTGCAATTTTTGGAGAATTACTCCCAACACTTAAGGCTCTAGCTTTCAAATGTTAAGGATCTCATCATGAGTTACTGCAAATAATTTCTAATTTATTATTGTAACTTAGAGAACTAATCTCAGGTGCATTTTAATCTTTCATCTTAAGTGATTAGACATTTAAGCTAGAATTCTGGCTAGAGTTTCCTCTTTCATACTCTTTAGCATGAAAATCCAATCACGACTGTTTCTTTCATCCATGTCTCAGTGAGACAGCCTGGTATTCTTGCCAATAAGCAGGAATGAGAAGTAGAGTATTAATTTTATGAAGTGCTTGGCAATCTTCGCCTGACACTTTAGAGGAGAATTATAAATACCATTAACACTATTACATTAGATGCTTCAATTTACAGTTGCAGTTAATTACTTTACATATTGACAAAATTATCACAGCTGGGTATTTTAAACATCACCATGGATGTACAGTACATATAATTTTATGTAGCATATTAGCCTTTCAAAATAGTTTTTCCCTCATTAACATTACTAATATTAGTCACAAACACTTAGCGTCTTCTTTATCACTTTTATATCATTATACTGTTAAGAATAGAGACAAAAACCCAAGCGAGTTGGCTTTCGAGAACTCAAGCTCCTGAATATGAAATGATATTGGATATTAACTATTAAAGGGAATTATCTGCCAGTGCTAGAAACCCAAAGCCTGGGTAAAACTCAGAATTCCTTTAAAAAATCTGAAAAAAAATATCTGAAAATTTGAGCATCTAACTTAGTGAAGACAGGATATTTCTAAACAAATGTTATTGTTCCAACTCTTATACATTTCTTTTTTTTTTTGGTTATTCAAATTAAATCTTTTTTTATTTCATATAAACAAATTATAAATAATTCAAGTGTGCATTTATATATATGAGTAATCAACAACCACATTTATTATAATAATTATTGTAATTGACATTATTGCATCTAACTTATTTTATTCATTCTAATTACTTTCAACATCTTTTCTCTTCTCACATAAATTGTGAAATGTAGGATTATTATGTCCAATGTCACATAGAAAGACTGATTTTGATGGGAAATTTTTGTACTTTAAAAAATTTCAGTCTTTAAATTTTTTAGGGTTACGTAAATATATTTCTCGTTTACAGAAGGCTTTCATAAGGAATTGTGTGCAACTGTATTAAGTATTCTAGACACCATTAAAGTAATTACATTTCCTTTTTCTTTGATCTATTGATGAACTGATTTAGGAGTTTTTGACATGGAATCTGCCTAATCCTATAATAAAATCTTCATGGTCTTACCATGATGTACTTTTAATATGTACTGATATGTTGACTGAATCTTATTAGCATTTTTATATCTGTAATAATGAAATAAATTAAATCTTTGCTGTGCTTTCTCAGGTTTACCTTTTAAACAAGAAATTCAGTGGGGTTCTCCATATATCTTATCAAGATGGGTTTATATCCACATAATTAGAAAAGACTCAGATATACGGGCAGAGTTTCTACCAGCTCTCCCAGTCCCCAGCTGATTGTGAGGTGCCCACGAGGAAAGGCAGGTATAGCCCTGGCCCACTATCCCAGCAGAGCCTCACAAGAGCCAGAGGAACCTCCACAACATGCCAACTCTTATTCATTTCTTAGGTCCAGGAAATGAGTAGCCTGGCACACTCCGGGCAGGCAACTTAATTCAGTTCTGGTTATAACATTACCGGACTCTCTGGCATAGCTTAGGGTGTATATTTCAACTTCTTGCTTTGGCTTCCTCAATTACTAAGCAATTGCCCAGTATTTGTCACCTATTTAATTAAATCAAACCACATAGAATTAATTATGCTTGTGTAATTTATTTAGTCAAGGAGTATTGGCTCAAAATAATGACACAATAATAGTGGCCTTGAAGGAGTCAAATAATTGAACCAAACAGAGGTGACCTATAAACCAAATACTCCATTTTTCTCCCCAGTACTGGCTAGTCGATGAACAATTTTTGAACGACTTGCATTTAAACTTTCTAATGTCATAAGTGGTAGTTGAAAACTTTTAAAAGAGAGAGCAGGGGTAGAGAGATGGTACAGGAGTTATGATGCTTTCCTCTCACTTGGCCAATACCAGAAGCATCACTGGGAGACAGCCCTGAGCAGAGCTTAAAGGAAACCCAGAGCTCGACCAGGTCAACACCTTCAGGTATATCCTGAAAACAGAGACAACATGAGGGTCACAGCAAATCTATTCACTACTATGCTCTTGTGCAATGAGAATATAGTGGCTGGATGAACTAGCCCTGATAGTTGCACCATTAGCTACATTTGATGATGCTAAATAACTTGAGAAAGATACTATGGGAATGCATAACACTTTATAACTCCTTACAAAAGTCTCTTTTGTAAATATTAGAATGTCTCACTAAGTTCCTTCTTTGTTTTGGGGCCACATGTACATTGTCTAGGGGCTACACCTGGCTTGATGACTAGGGATCTTTCCTGGTGGGGCTCAAACTACTATACAGTGATGGAGATCAGACCTGGGCCTCCCACTGTTTGTATCACTGTCTTCTCGTTCATCATCGATTTGCTTCGAGAGGGCCCCAGTAACATCTCCATATGTCCTGTCTCATGCTAGTAGAGCCCAAGGCATCTGCTTGCTCCAGGAACATAAAGAGCCCCAATCCATTCGGAATGAGGTCTATAATTGTTATTGGTATTTGGCATATATCAAATACAACACGGGTAGCTTTGCCAGGCTCTGCCGTGCAGGTAGCATACTCTTGTAGGCACCTCTAAGTCCAGCATTTATTGATGAACCGCGCGAGCCGCAAGCGGCTGCGTGAGCCGGGCGCTGATAGGCTGGTCTACTGGGTGGAGGTCTGAAGAGAGAGAAGTCCGGATGTGGAAAATGGAGGCCCTCATGGAGTGGGGGGTCTTCTGGCTTGTTGCGAGGCTCTGCTGGGATGGTGGGCCAGGGCTAGAACCCACCATCCCCTCCCGGGCGCCTCATGAGCGGCTGGTCACAGGGAGAGCCAGTAGCAGCTCTGCCCCCATGTCTGCAAGTCTCTGGACCGGAATACCTGAGCCGGATTTAAGAAAGACTGCTGCAGGGGTGGAACTCGATGAGCCGGGCGCTGATAGGCTGGTCTGCTGGGTGGAGGTCTGATGAGAGAGAAGTCCGGATGTGGAAAATGGAGGCCCTCATGGAGTGGGGGGTCTTCTGGCTTGTTGCGAGGCTCTGCTGGGATAGTGGGCCAGGGCTAGGAACCCACCATCTCTCCCGGGCGCCTCATGAGCAGCTGGTCACAGGGAGAGCCAGTAGCAGCTCTGCCCCATGGGGCCTCCCACTCCACTGATTCTAACCTTTTGAGCTCACCAGTTTTCACTGAATTCTTTTTGGGGGCTCTCCACTGCCATACCTGGTGGGCTGTTACACTCTGCTGCTTGTCCTACAGTGTAGTCCTCCAACTTCAGTGCTCAGAACTGATGGTGTGTGTCAAGGACCCTGTGGTTCTGAGAATAACCAGGGTCATCCCTGTTGGTATTTCAGGGGTCCGCGGTCCTGGAAAGTGAGCCCAGGGACTCATGCACATGAAGCATGATCTGTGTTTCTCTGAACCACTCTGTGTTGACATATTAAAATACTTTATTACAATAAACCTTTATACCTGAGTGTCTATAACTGATAAGAATACATGTTTATGAAATTCCCTTATAGCTCTATTGATCCCAAACATTTGATATCCCCAAACATTTGGTTCCTTTCAATTCAATATGTTTCTAACAACCACTAAGATTTGTTCTTCAATTTATGAGTAAGATATAAATCTATTATTTAATTTACAGACACGTTGGAGTTTCTTATTTTTCATTTGGTAGCAATTAAACCTGAGTTTCCTTCCTTCATTTTTGTCTGTTTATTTTTATCCTAAGTATGCAAGAAAATCAGCCCATACCATTCCGGGTTCTTTAGAGGCTGGAAAAAGAAGCAATCATTAGACAGATTGATGAGAGAGAAAAGAAGTTTATTAATACCATCATGTACTTCCATATAACATAGAAACTTTCAGGACTAATTAACCCCAATTCAGGTGCCATATAAGAGAAGACAAGAGAAGGTCAATGCAACCAATGTAGGTCGGTTGTCAGGGAAGGGAGGTGAGCAGACTCCAGTTTTCCCTCCCCATTGAAAGGATAAGTCGCTACGAGAGAGGTCTGCTTGTAAACAGTCTGCAAAAGAAGTTGGACATTGGACATTGGACATTGGACAATGACTTCAGAGCACATAAAACTCAGTTTACCAAAGACAAATTTGAGGGAGCAGAAAAAAGCACCTTATACTGGGTCTTAAGTTATTTCAAATTTATGTAGTTTTTTGTCACATTTTAGCAGATGATGTATGTTACCAAAATTTGTGCTACAATACATTGGAATCTTGTGTTCCATAACCCTCAGCTTACTTGTTTTTCATTGCTTGTTCTTTCAACAATGGAATAAGACTAGTTTCAGCATCGCGCTAAAATTATGGACTCGGTATCTTTTTGTCACTTAGTTTGATGAAGCTTTTGTTCTATATATTTGAGGCCATTTTATTTTTTTAATATGATTTAAGCCAGTTTACATTTTTATATTATTATAATATATGTAGAGCTTCCTTTTTTTCCCTAAAGGCAATATTATTCTATAGTTTTATCACATGGATTTATGATGTCCTTTGAATTTTTTGTCATTATCGTGAAAGTACACTTTAAAATCAGTTTATGATTTTATTTTTCTATAAGAAGAAGAAGAAAAGTGACTGTCATTGAGACAGACTGGTAATAGGGGAGATGTGTGAAGGAGGGAAACTGGGGACATTGTATTGGTGGTGGGAAATGTGCACTGGTGGAGGGATGGGTGTTGGAACACTGTATGACTGAAACCCAATCATGAACAGCTTTGTAATGGTGAATCTCACGGTGATTCAATAATAAAAGTAAAACATGTGTTTTAAAAATAATGTTTAACATGGATCAGGTGGTCTTGTCAAAGGTGGAAATTACCACAAGGTGTGAGAGTCAGAGGTTAGGTAAGACAGAGAAGGGAACAGTCTGCTAATAATTGTCGAAAGTGCTAATACCAACCTAGACTGAGCATTTAATACAGGCAAAAAGATACACATGATAACCTCTAAGCATATGCATTACAATCCACAGTATGTAAGAGAAGGAAGAGAGAAGAGAGAGAGAGAAAGAGAACGAGAGAAAAGAGATAAAAGAACCTGCCATAGAGGCAGGCTAGGGGAGGAGAGGGAATCGGGGACATTGGTGGTGGAAAATGGGCACTGATGGAGGGATGGGGGCTGGAAAACTGTATGACCGAAACCCAAACATGAACGTCTTTGTAATTGTATATCTCATGGTGTATAACAAATATTTTAAAAATAAAATAAATAAAAAATGTTTCAAGTCCAGATATTTATTAATTTTGAGTAACTGAACAATTCGTAAACCACTTCTCATCATTCTTGGAGCACGTGCTCTAATGGACTCCTCGCGTCTCAGCAGAGCCCCTGGATCTGTTAAGGCTGACAGCAGCTGCATCCTGCCTGGGGCTGTCTCTTACGATTCACACTGGTAGATTGGGGGCAGATTTGGAAGAGACATTTGCCTCCTCTCTGCCCGCTCTTCCATCTATTCTGGGCTTAGGCCTTAGCACATGGTCTGGGTCCAGTGACCACCTTGGCTGAGGATCCTGACCTGAGCACATGGTCTGAGTCTGCTAGGAATTGGAAGTTTGGGTTTTTCCTATCCTTGAATTGTATGCCAGAACTTGTGTGAGTAAAGGTTTTTTGGAAACATTGCTGAATTCCTGAGTCTTCATCTGTTTACCACCGCTGGTCCCTTGCGGCAGAAAGGGGATCCTGCTCCCAGATACTGCTGGGGAACTCAGCTGTGCCCCAGCTCAGCAGTGTTTCCCAGCATTTATAAATGGATCAAATCAAATTCTGACTTGTGTGACTGTGGTGTGAAAGTGTATTAACTTTTGATTCAAATAAATGATAAAGTCCAAATACCAAAAACAGTCGTGTTCTTAGACCACAAAATATGTATTATTGTAATTCATAAGCAAGTGCAAGGAGAAAAGTTACAAATTAAATATGCAACATTTTGAAAATACCATTAAAATAATGCAGAGTAGCTGGGTAGAAATGACATTTGCTTTGTTTAGATTTTGGACCACATCAGGCAATGTTCAGGAGTTACTCCTAGCTCGACATTGAGGAATTTCTTCTGGCAGAGCTCAGGGGACCATATGGTATGCCAGGGATCTAACCTGCATTGCTTACACACAAGGAAGCACCATACTTGCTGTATTATCTTTCAGGCTCTAGAAGTGGCATTTTAAGTGGAAACTATGTGCTATAAAGCAAAATTATAGTTTTAATTAGCTTACATAAAGTTGCAATTGAAGCTTTTTATTTCACTTGTCAGACTTACATAGCATTCCCTTATGTGAAGTTTGGCATTTGAATACATTGTGGAGAAAAAAATGATAATGATTACTTAAAGCAAGTCTGTTTTAGGTTAATATTTGAAAAATTCCAGCACCCATGCTTAAAAAATGTACTATCACACCATAATCATGCTTTGTAATAGAAAATGCTGTGATATTTTAAACAACAGGTTCTAAATTTTTATCTACTATTTTTATATAGTTTATAAACTAGAGAATATTTTCACTGTCTGTATCACTGTCTTCCCATTGATCATCGTTTTTTGCTCGAGCGGGCACCAGTAACAGTTTATAAACTAGAGAATATTTTCACTGTCTGTATCACTGTCTTCCCAATGATCGTCGATTTTGTTCGAGTGGGCACCAGAGAATATTTTAGCAAATTTTATTTATCTGGGGGTGCTGGCCCACCTCCAGACACAGACACATGGGACAGGGTTGCTACCAGCTCTCCCTGTGCTCAGCTGCTGGCTCTCCCTGGCCCACCATCCTAATAGAGCCTCGAAAGAAACCAGAGGAACCCCTACACCATGAGGGTAATAATTCTCAATATCCAGACTCCACAGCTCATCAGAGCTCCACCCAATAGAAAAGCCAATATCAAGCCCTGCTAGTCAGAGTTCCACCCTACAGCGAAGACTATTTCAAGCCCAGGTATACCTGAGACAGACATGGGGGCAGAGCTGCTACTGGCTCTCACTGTGCCCAGAGGCTCATGAGGTGCCTGGGAGGAATGGCAGGTTCTAGCCCTGGCCTGCCACCCCAGCAGAGCCTCACAACAAGCCAGACAACCCCCCTACTCCATGAGGACCTCCGTTTTCCACATCCAGACTTCCCCCTCATCAGAACTCCACCCAGCAGACCAGCCTATCACAGCCCGGCTCCCACGGCAGCATGTGGCCAAGCAGGTTCATCAATAAATGCTGGATTTTGAGATGACTACAAGAGTATGCTACCCACACGGCAGAGCCTGGCAAGCTACTCGTGTTGTATTTGATATGCCAGATACCAGTAACAATCATAGACTTCATTCCCATGACCTGATGGAATGGTTTGAGGCTCTTTATGTTCCTGGAGCAAGCAGGTGCCCTTGGGCTCTACTTGCATGAGACAAGTCATATGGAGATGTTACTGGTGCCCGCTCGAGCAAATCGAAGATGAATGGGAATACAGTGATACAGTGATACAGTATACCTGATCCAGAGACTCAGACATATGGGGGAGAGCTGCTACCGACTCTCCCTGTGCTCAGCTCATCATGAGGTGCCTGGGAATGGAAGGTGAGTTCTAGCCCTGGCCCACCATCCCAATATAGCCTAGCAAGAAATCAGAGGAGGGGCTGGAGTGATAGCACAGTTCGTGAAGGTGTTTGCCTTGAATGCAGCCAGCCTAGGTTTGATCCTCAGCAGCCCATATGGTCCCTGAGCACCACGAGGAGTAATTCCTGAACAAAGAGCCGGGGTAACCCCTGAGCATCACTGAGTGTGACCCAAAAAAAAGCAAAAAAAAAAGAAGCCAGAGGAACCCCTACATCATGAGGGCTGCCATTTTCAACATCCGAACTCCACAGCTCCTCAGAGTTCACCCAAGAGAAAATCCGATCTCAAGCCTTGCTCCTCAGAGTCCCACCCTACAGCGAAGACTTTTTCAAGCCCAAGTATGCCTGATCCAGAGACTCAGACACATTGGACAGAGCTGCTACTGGTTCTCCCTGTGCTCAACTGATCATGAGGCACCCAGTAGGGAAGGCAAGTTCTAGCCCTGGCTAGCCCAATAGAGCTCAAGCAAGAAGCCAGAGGAACCCCTACACCATTAGGGACATCTTTTTCAACAATTGGACTCCAGAGCTCATCAGAGCTCCACCCAAGAGAAAAGCTGATTTCTTCCCCTTGAGGTTCAACAGTAAATGCCCAGATAAGAGCCTACTACTGAGAGTATACCACCCGCATGGCAGAGCCTGGCAAACTACCTATGTCATATTTCACATACCAAAAACCAGTAACAATTATAGACCTCATTCCCATGACCTGAAGGGAATAGTCTGAGCCTCTTCTTGTTCCTGTAGTGAGCAAATGCCCTTGGGCTATACCAGCAAGCGTCAAGATGTATGGAGGTATTACTGGTGCCCTCTTGAGCAAATCTATGAACAATAGGAAGACAAGTGATACAAGTGATATTTACCTAGAAAATCTGCTTCTCAGATAGAGTAAACGCCTGCTAATAAAATCAATAGTATCTTATTTCCAGTAAAATATAAAGTACTTGCTTGAAATAATCCATATTGTCTTTGTTTGATTTTTGAATTCTTATCAGAAAAGTTCAGAGCCAAATTATTATTTTTTGCCAAGTTATTTATTTGTTAGCACACACTCTCAGTCTCTTAGTTAAAGAAATAAGATGCTACCTAGGAGAATTAACACAACAGCTCAATTTAATATACTAGCAAAAGCAAATCCAATAATCATTTGCTTATCAAAATTATTGCTGCTAGGTTAAGTGCTCATCAATAAACAGGAGGCAAGAGCAACAGTGAACTGAACCACATTTCTGTCTGAAAGAACAGTGCATCAACGTGACTATGAGACAGTTACAGTAAAGTTAAGCTTTAAATGTCCTTTTGACAAAATTTTTCTGGCATAAGTCTCCCATAATTTGAAAGGAGATTTAAGAAATTATTGTTGGGGCCGGAGCGATAGCCCAATGGTAGGGTGTTTGCCTTGCACGCGGCCGGCCAGTGCCGGCTCGGGTTCGATCCCTGCATCCCATATGGTCCCCCTGAGCACCGCCAGGAGTAATTCCTGAGTGCAGAGCCAGGAGTAACCCCTGAGCATTGCGGGTGTGGCTCAAAAAGCAAAAAAAAAAAAAAAGAAATTATTGTGAAGATGAAAAGGACAAGGATTTTGACTGCCCACCCAGCAGGCATTTCTCCTGGTCTCCGATGTGAAGTCCGTGGGAGGGTCTTGGTCACTCCCAAGTGCCTGAATACAGAAAGGTATTCAGGCACTCATGAGGGGAAGAGTAGATTTTGGTACCACAAAAACAACATTTAACTGAAAATAGATTTTGTACTATTCCTTTCTTCAGATCAATAGTGTTCTAAGTAAATAGGATCCTGAAAATGATAATATAGCAGGGAAATTTCATTTCAATTTAGAACAATTTAGAACCACAAGTAAGGAAGAATTTTGTTTGCACCCACATTGAAATGATGTGCCCTTATATCCTGGCCATTGGGATGAGGGATGAGGAGTGAGGAGTGAAACATTGGTGCTGCCTTCATAAGTTTGCATTTGAAGATTAGGAGACTTCAATCTTATGGAAACATCTTTAAAAGTGGCCAGCATGAACACAGATCTACCTGCTCTTTATATTATTCTGAAACTGCATTCTGGATGCTTGTTGCTAAACAGTAGGGGAAGAAGCAAGTTTAAACTTGGTGCGTGTACATGGTTTTCTCATTACCTGAGGGGTGGCTGTGAACCAAGTTCTCTCAAGGGAATTAGTGACTATTCTGCTGTTGTGAGGGGAAAAGTTCAATCTTGCAGAAATATTGATGCATTCAATTAGTAGAACAACAGAAGGCTGTTCCTGTTAGTTCAATAGAGCAGTAAGTACCATCAGTCTCAAAGGAATGAGGATTTGGCAGGTAGGGAGTGAATAGAAATGAAAGAGAAGCTGGAACAAGTGTTACTCAGTATGACCATCAGGAATATATGTCAATAAACAGCAGGACCTTGATAATAGGATTAGGATGTAGTCCTAGGATTAGAATTTGGGAACTAGGGGATAACAAGAGAAACTGCTTGCAACTAAGAATACAAAATTAGGGCTACTATGGATAGTAAAGAACTGGAGATATGGATTGTGGGGTTACTGTGGTACAGATTCAAGTTTTGGGAGAAATCACAAAACTACCAAAGGAAAGTAAGTATGAATGATGTAGAAGCGGGTTGTTAATTTATTTGTGTAGCTTTAAACCTGCATTAACACATGCCTCAGAGACCTGGGCCCTCGAAAGCAGGATGAGAATGCTATTCGGGTCTCCCAGAGAGGAATCAAAAGAGCTATGCTTGGAATATCACTCCTCACTCAAGTGAGAGAAGGAATCTGGAGTTCTGACCTCCGTCGCTATTCCAGAATCAGGGACACTGTCTCATTTGCCAAGGCATAGAAAATCAGATGGGCTGGACATGTAATGCGATTTGGAGACAAGCGCTGGACTAGAGCCATTAGCGACTGGATCCCACGGGATGTCAAAAGATCATGTGGCCGCCCACCTACAAGATGGTCAGACTTCCTTGTCAAGACCCTGAAGGAACGGTTTGAGGCTCTTCATATTCCTGAATCAACCAGATGCCATTGGGCTACATTGGCATGTGATAGGGTCCAATGGAAATGTTACTGGCGCCCACTTGAGCAAATCGATAAATAAAGGGATTCAAGTGATCAAGTGATCAAGCTTTAAACCTACTCTAATTTTGCCTGTTTGGTTTTTGTTTTGGAGTCATGCTCAGCTGTGCTCTGAACTTGGTCCTGACTCTACACTAAGGAATCACTCATGACTGTAGTACGCAGGACCGAAGGTGATGTCAGGCAGCCAGATGCACTTGACCCTGTTCAAGGTAACCAAGCATCTCACCGCCTGTACTATCCTTTGACACTCCATTTTTATTTAAACAAAGTATGACTTTTTTATTTCATAGTATGTCAATTTGAAGCAATTACTTGGAGTACTTCGAGCACTCAAATACAATATGCCTGAATAGGTATGAGAAAACGTAAGAAGATAGGACTGGAGCAATGGCACAGTGGGCCACTTGCCTTGCATGGTGGGTCACCTGGGTTTGAAACCCTGACATCCCATATGGCTTCCTGAGCACTGCTGCCAGGAGTGATTCCTGAGTTCAGAGCCAGGATTAACTCACCTCCAAGCAGTTCTGGGTGTGGCATAAAAGAAAGAAGCTAAATGTGATAAACAGTTGTTTCTTATTCCCATAGTCTTTCCTCAGCAATTATGACTTCAACAAAGTAGCTCATACTAACCAATAGGCAGTTCCAAGCTTTATAAAACAGGTCTCCTGAGATGAGTTTCATTAAGACCATTCAAACCATGAGAAAATTTTATCATTCTCTTAATTATTCAGAAGAATGAAAATTGAGGGTATTATGATCATGAGGTGCCCAGGAGGGAAGGCGGAGTTCTAGCACTGGCCCGCCATCCCAAGAGAGCCTCACAAGAAGCCAGAGGAACCCCCCACACCATGAAAGCCTCCATTTTCAACATACAGAGTCCACAGCTCCTCAGAGCTCCACCCAAGTGAAAAGCCAATCTCAGGCCCTACTCGGCAGAGTCCCACCCTACAGCAAAGACTATTTCAAGCCCAGGTATGTCTGATCCAGAGATTAGACATACGGGGCACCATCTTTATTTACTCTACTTCCTGTTTCTAATCATTAATATCTACCTGGTTCTCCTTCCTTTTGAGGAAAATGCAATTATTTTATTTTAATCATGAAGGATATTGACAAAGAACAGTAAAAGCAGTTACAGTGACAGTCCAAATCCCCTTTACACCATAAAAAATTGCAGGTACCTTTGAATGACCATTTGACAGCAGAAATGCAATAATTTCTTTTACTAATGACATCCATAACCATTATCATTTGAATGCTTAAATACTTTGTGTTTGTTTTGTTTATTTTCTGTTTTGAAGCAACATCCAGTGTTGCTCAGGGCTTTCTCCTGACTCTGCTCCAATATCACTCTTGCTGATGCTTAGGGTACCACACTGGGTGCTTGAGATCAAACCCAGGTTGGCCATATGCAAGGCCAATGCCCTACCACTGTATTATCACTACAGTCTCTTTTTGTTTTCTTTTTTTGAGAATTAAGAAATAGTTTCCACATTTTTAATTTATTTGGAAATACTATGCTTAAAAGTATTTTCTATTTTTGCTCAGTAACTGTATTTTATTATTTTAAATGTAAATGTATTTTAAGCATAAAAAGTCACATGTACATATCTATACACGCATACACATACTTTATATCCACAGTATATATACACTGCAAAAACTTCCCAAAGATGGTTTAGACTCTAAAATGTTTTTATTATTGATATCCTAATAACCAATTGCTTTTTTTAGACTCTACTTCTTTTTTTTTTCTTTTTGGGTCTCACCCAGCGATGCTCAGGGGGTTTCTCCTGGCTCTCCACTCAGGAATTACTCCTGGCTGTTCTCTGGGGACCATCTGGGATGCCGGGGATCATACCTGGCCCACACAGGCCAGCTGCGTGCAAGGCAAACACCCTACCCACTGGGCTATCGCTCCGGCCCCTTTTCTTTTTTTTTAAGATTGTTATCTCTCTTAATGCCTAATGCATTGCCTTTTGTTTCAGGATAATAACTCTAAACACACTCTTCTACTACTGAAACACAATTTTGTTTTTGGGGACTATTTCCCTCATGCCCTAGAAGGTAATTACTTTCTTAATCTCTTGATCTGATGAAGATAAAACATTGAATAATTCATTCCTTTAAGAATCTTTACAGTCTAAAGAAGTATGAGAGAAAATATACCTTTGTCCGTGGGAAATAATCACAACGATAAAGAATTTCAGAAGAGTGGGTGCTCTAGAGGGCGGTATTGAACCCCTTATCTTTCAAGGCAATGACAATCAAATTCTCATTCATGGACTACTAGCTCTTCCAATACTAAGATTTTCTGTATTCATTAGAGATTTATTTTTTGTGCTTCTGAGATCTTTCTGTGCTTGCGTCAATGAATTTCCTTCTATTTCTCTGAAATTTTGAATGTAGGCTTTAGTATCCACATGAAATAATCTTCATCTTTATACTCTTTAAACCTAGGCTGAAAAATCCATTTTCTTACTTGGCTAATTTGATTTTCAATCCAGCATTTCAGTCCAAAATTATTTTTAAAACATATTTTTGTAATTGTCTCTAAATTGAAATTGTTTTCATAATAAGAATCGCAGCTTCAGGCACGCATTATCTTGTGTGCAAGGAATTGAACCCAGAAGAGCGGACGTTGCTGAAACACACATTCCACATCTCAACTGCAGGTCTCTTGACTGAACTCAACACACACAGATCAGATTCCTTACTCAACATCTGCTTTGTTCTTTGATTGGCATCTCAAATTTGCTCTTGTTAAATTCAAGCCCAGCCTGCCTCACTCCTTTCTGCTTTCCCACCACTAAGAAACCCTCTTGCCAGAGACTTTTCCATGTTAGCAAATAGAAGCACAGGAGGAAAGAGAGCGGCATGGAATGCCTTCAAAGGCATTGAAGAAATAGCTAAAAGGACAAAGAACCTCCGGCTCGGGCACATCTCTTTGACTCCATCGTTCTCCCTGCATTAACATATGCCTCAGAGACCTGGGCTCTAGGAAAGCAGGATGAGAATGCTATTCGGGTCTCCCAGAGAGGAATCAAAAGAGCTATGCTTGGAATATCACGCCTCACTCAAGTGAGAGAAGGAATCCAGAGTTCTGACCTCCGTCGCTATTCCAGAATCAGGGACGCTGTCTCGTTTGCCATGGCATCGAAAATCACATGGGCTGGACATGTAATGAGATTTGGAGACAAGCGCTGGACTAGAGCCATTACCAACTGGATCCCACGGGATGTCAAAAGATCACGTGGCCACCCACCTACAAGATGGTCAGACTTCCTTGTAAAGACCCTGAAGGAATGGTTTGAGGCTCTTCATATTCCTGAATCAACCAGATGCCATTGGGCTACATTGGCAAGTGATAGGGTCCAATGGAAATGTTACTGGCTCCCGCTCGAGCAAATCGATGAATAATGAGATTCAAGTGATCAAGTGATCAAGCAAATAGAAAGCTCAGACCTGATACCAGCCAGGCCAAAAACATCTCATTGGTTGGTTTTAGTCTTTTGGGTTCTCACTGTGAGTCAAGTGCTTCTATCATTTTGCCTTTAAAATAAAGTCACACTGAAAGTTCCTCACCACTTGGCTTTGCTTTAGCCGAATAAACTTTGCTCATTATTACTAAAATTGATTTTAATTGCTCCTCTGCATTCATACTTGTTGTATTACCATATTTTGTTATGCAGCCATGACTCATTTTATTTAGAAAACTCTTCTCAAAACTATCAGCTTTTCTTAAAGAGATGATATTTTCTTCCTTATAAATTTTATGATCTGTATGCAGAGTCTTTCTCTATTGATTAGTTTTTCTCTTCTATGTAGTATTTTCCCAGTTTTGTTGTTATTTTTTGCATATGTGTCTTTTTTCTTTTTTTAGACTTTTGTACATATTTGACTTTATTGATGTTTATTATTATTGAATAATAAACAGTTTTATGTATATTATTATCTATTTCAATTGAATATGTGAATATATATTCAATGTAATATTTTACAAGAATAGCAAAAGATGAAATCTTCAAATTTGCTGCACCTTGATGGAACTGGGGAATATAATATAAGTTAAATAAGGCAGAGGAAAAAGGACAAATTTGGGAATTCACAATATCCATTCTTAACTATTGAGTACGAAAATAAAAATTAAGTAGATGGGCATGGTGAAGGAAGAAGGCCAGAACTGATAGAAGAACACTGTAGAGTCTGGGCACAGCTGGCAGCTGGGTGGTAAAGGTGGAGTTATCAAAGACATAGAAGTCATCATCAGTACCATTGCCATGCTACTGAACACACAATCATACAAAAACAGAGTCAGCTTGGGCAGGTCTCCATGCCTGCTCTTGGGGGAATTCCCTTCTCTGGAGCTACAGAGCTTCAGCATCAAGGCCCGTAAGCTGGAGGCCATACTTGAGACCCACATGCACATAGACTGAAGCCTAAGTCACCTGGAGTCAGCCCAAACCTTTGAGAAAAGCTCTTGCAATCTGGTAGTCAACTCTGTGTGCAATTCCGTGCCCCTTGCTGTTAATAATGAGAAAGCGGAGGTTAAAGGTATATGAGCAAATGCTTTGCGCTAGGCCTGAATTCCTTCATGGAGCTGCCTGGTCCCTCCAGACCTAGAGGGACAGAAAACTGGGAGGGGTTCCCGAATACAACCAAACCCAACACCACTCGTCAAGTCAGCTGAGCTGTCCTTTCTGAGTTATGGAAGCGAATCTCACTGGCTTGGGGCATGTAGTTTGGAAGATCCTACAATTCCTGTGCGGAAGAAATTATTATAATTCTTTTGGCCAAGAAACAGTCTCACTATGAATCCCAAACTCCTGGCAGGAAGGTATTGATCATTGGAGCCCTATTTGACTTATTTTCTCATGATCATACTAAAAAACACACCCTCAAAGACATTCTGCTACACTTTCTGTACAAGCAATATGTATCTCTGTATGCTCGTTGATATTTTTTCCTCCACTGCACATTTTCGCCATTTCCCTCATAAATATGCATGATTTTCCCTGCAATAGTCCCAAATGCTTATAGTCTTGTTACAGTGAAAGCAGAGCGGTGAAGGGAGTACCATTAAATAAACTAGTTAAATCCAGTTGGTCATTTTAAAAATGATTTTCAAAGCACAAAGCCCTTTCAGGAGATAGCCAGTCCCTCTCCGGCAGACTGACTGCCATCCTCACTCTCCTGAAATAAACAAGTGCCCTCTATTCTTTCCCTTTCAGGAGATTGCCTGTCCCTCCCGGCAGACTGACCACCGTCCTCACTCTCCTGAAATAAACAAGTGCCCTCTGTTCTTTCCCTTTCGACATCTTGTTCCCACCCTCTGCTTCAGATGCATTCACCAACTTAGAGCATCTTTTATTGTTTTCTCAGGAAAGTCCCTTTACTACTCATTGTTAGATTTTTTATTGAGTGACAGCTCACGATCAAGGCCACTAAAGGCCAGTTCTTGTCCTCTGTTCAGCTTTAGATATTGACTATAGAAAACAGGGTCCATGAACTGCAGAAGGCAAACCTTGACATCATGCTCACCTAGACCCCTGCTCAACATGATCAATTCTCTTTAGAGGTGCCCATCATCACAGTCAGTATGAAAGCTACTTTTAAAAAAATGGCTTAAGGAGAGCGACCCAGTA
Source organism: Cryptotis parvus (assembly GCA_021461705.1). NCBI lineage: Eukaryota > Metazoa > Chordata > Mammalia > Eulipotyphla > Soricidae > Cryptotis > Cryptotis parvus. The sequence continues at coordinate 39,192 of JAJIBD010027644.1, read as the reverse complement.
TCAGACAATGGTTTCCTTCCATCAATGTATGTAGTTCTTTCCTGTTAAATAAAGGGCAGTACACTCATCACTTACTTGCGTTATTACTGGAATTTAATGCCACACAATAGAAAGATTTAAGAGTCCCTGAACTCTGATCTCTCTACAGAGAAAGAAATGGCTACATTTCCATATTTTTTTGTTTTTTGTTTTTGTTTTTTGGCTTTTTTGGGTCACACCTGGCCATGCTCAGGGGTTACTCCTGGCTCTGAATTCAGGAATTACTCTTAGCAGTGCTGGGAGTGCCATATGAGATGCAGGGATTGAACCGGGTCAGCCACATGCAACGCAAAAGCCCTCCCCTTCTGTCCATGGCTCCAGCCCCAAAAAGGGCTATTTTCAACTGAGAAAGTAAGAGTAATGTAGCCAGGTTGTCCTAAAACAAAAAAAAATCTATCCTTAAAACTTTTTCAAAAAGAAAGGAATATAAATTGTAGATTGTAAGAATCCCTTCATTTGATTCCTTTCAAGACTCTCTATCCTGTTTATTGTCCAGCCTAATAAGTAAACGGTATACTTTCAGTTGGCCAATGATTATTTACAGAAGTATATATGTTCCTATTATCCATATTGATTGAAAGGAAAAATTGGAAAATGTTTCTTATGGAATCAAAGAGTCATTATTTTTTTCAGGTAGATTTTTATGCCAATATTTCCAGTGTACAAACAAAATTCTGGAATTAATCTTTCTTTCTATTCCAAATCAATGATATTAGAAGACCACATAAATGTTAGCATAATAATTGGAGATTTAAAAAGATTTCTTTACTATGTGTGTTTCTATGCATGAACGTGTGCATGTGAGTTTTACCTTTTCTTGTGGGGTCTTTAGAAAACTGACTTAGTCTCAAGCTCTGAGTCTATCACTGTCATTAGGTCAGGTATCATGTGTTACTGAAGCATTCTTGTGCTATCATTCGTGTTCCTTTCCTTTGTGGTTTCATTTTCTTGATTCAAGTGAAATTTTATGCATCCAGTTCTACTGCTGAGCTTTAGGGTTCTGGCTTCCTCCACAATATGCCTTCCATTTCCTCTTTTGTCCCCCAATCCTTGTTTTTCCAAATCCTTTTGTCTCTGTAGGTACCAACTCACACACATTACAATCACAGCACTAATGAACCCATATGCATCAAAGGACAAATAACAAAGCCAAAGCACAAAAGTAAAGTTGAACATACTGAGGCAAAATTGTATTTAGAAAAGTATTTTAAAAATATATGATTTAATATTTACTAGAATTTATAAAAAACAGTTTAAAAAGATAAAAATTAGAGAAACATAGTCTTCAAAATATGCACTGGGGTGCCAGAGAGAGTAATGCAGTTGATAGGGCACTGGCTTTCATATATCTAATTTGAGTTTGATCCCTGGCATCTTATATAATTCCGAGTATTGAAGCAGACATAGGAGTAAGCCTTGAACACTGCAAGTGTGGCCTCCAGCAAGTAAATAAGTAAGTAAATAAATAAATGTTATGGGACCAGGACAATGACTCAAGTGTTAGAGCACATACCTGGTACAGAAAGCCCTGAGCTTAATAACAGATGTCTCTATCTCCAGTCCCTGGTTAGCCTTAGATACTACTACAGCTGGACCTTATGGAAATGTTTTAGACTCATCACTTGTCTTGTATCATTGTCTTCTGTTGTTCATCTATTTGCTTGAGCAGTCACCAGCAACGTCTCCATTCAGTGGAATCAGGTCCATTGTTGTTACTGATTTTGGCATATTGAAAACACCACGGGTAGCTTGCCAGGCTCTGCCATGGAGTGGGTTCATCCCAAGGGGGCCTGTCTTTTTCTATGTCAGACCATCAACCATCCAGGGCCCACTGGGCAGAGCCCTGGGTGTAGACAAGCCTGTCTCATGTCTGCCACCTGCTGACACAGCTGGGCACTGCAGCCACACCTGCAACATCTTGAGGGGCATAAGGGATTTTTTTTTTATTATAAGAGAACACATACAAGAGAGATACGACACAAATTGCTAATACTGAAATTGGGTATTGGGTATATATACCCAATACCCATCTGATAAGGGGTTAATATCCAGGATATATCAGGCACTGGTAGAACTTTACAAGAAGAAAACAGCCAACCCCATCAAAAATGGGGTTAAAAAATGAACAGAAACTTCCACAAGGAAGAAATTTGAATGGCCAAAAGGCATATGAAAAAATGTCCATCATCACTATTCATCAGAGAAATGCGAATCAAAACAACAATAAGATATCATCTCACACCACAGAGACTAATGTATATCCAAAAGGGCAAGAATAACAAGTGCTGGCATGGATGCGGTGAAAGGGGACTGTAATACATTGTTGGTGGAACATCGACTGGTACACCCTTTCTGGAAAACAATATGGACAGTCATCCAAAGACTAGACATTGAGCTCCCATTTGACCCATCCATACCACTCCTGGGAATATACCCTGGAAAGCCAAAAACACACAGCAGAAACATCATCTGCACTTTTATTTTCATAGCAGCCCTATTCACAATACCCAGAATCAGGAAACAAATAGCATGCCCAAGAACTTATGACTGGATAAAGAAACTTTGGTACATCTACACAATGGAATACTATGCAGCTGTTAGGAAAAATGAAGTTATGAAATTTGCCTATAAATGGATGGACATGGAGAGGATCATGTTGAGTGAAATTAGTCAGAAGGAAAAGGACAGATATTGAATGACTGCATTTATTTGCATGATATGTACATATTATGATACCAAAATCCAAGTCAGGGGAAACATGGATCAGGAGGTCTTGTCAAAGGCAGAAATTACCACAAATGTGTGGGAGTCAGAGGTTAGGTAAGACAGAGAAGGTAACACACTGTCTGTATCACTGTCTTCCCATTGTTCATCGATTTGCTCGAGTGGGCACTAGTAACATCTCCATTAGTCCTGTCACAAGCAAGTGTAACCCAAGGGCATCTACTTGCTTCAGCGACAGGAGGAGCCTGAAACCATTCTTCAGGTCATGGAACTGAGGTCCATAATTGTTACTAGTTTTTGTCATAACTAGTAATTAAAACACGAGTAGCTTGCCAGGCTTTACCGTGTAGGTGGTATAGGCTCAGTAGAAGGCTCTCAACTTGAGCATTTACTGATGAAACTTAAAGGGGGAAGATCAGGTTTTCCTCTTGAATGGAGCTCAGAGGAACTATGGAGTCTGGATGTTTAGAATGACTGACTACATGATGTGTGGTTTGCTATGGGTTCTGGCAGGGCTTACTGTTATCAGTTAAAACCAGTCTAGAACTGTTTACTATGTATAAATGTGAAAGAACTTGGGAAGAACCTTATGCTAAAATCAGCATCCTCTAAAAAAATATCGCTCGTCCGCTTTGCACCACGTGCCAAGGGACCTGTGGGTCTGGCGTGGGTGGGTCTCTCTCTCTTCAGGGGGCAATTGGCATGGAGGCGGAGGAAAGGGCAGGGCCCAAAACTCCACTCCCAGTCGGGCCAGCATGGTCTCTCCCCGCTCATGAAATGTTGGACCCATTTCAACATCTCCCGTGGAGCAATGTTGGACTCAGCCAGGGGCCGAGCCCTTACTGGGAGGTCAGCTCCATGGGTTGCTTCTACATGGGGCCGGCCGAGCAGCGCAGTTGTGGATCTGAAGTGGATGGGAACAATGTGCTAATAATTGTCAAAAGGGCTAATACCAACCTAGAACTGAGCATTAAATACAGGTAAAAAGATACACATGATTACCTCTAAGCGTATGTATTACAACCCACAGTATGTAAGAGAAGGAAGAGAGAAAGAGAGAGAAAGAGAAAGAAAAGAGATAAAGAACCTGGTATAGAGGCAGGCTGGGGGAGGGGTGGAGGGAATGGGGGACATTGGTGGTGGGAAATGGGCACTGGTGGAGGGATGGATGCTGCAACACTGTGTGACCAAAATCCCCAAGCATGAACATCTTTGTAATTATATATCTCACAGTGCTATAATAAAATATTAAAAAAGGCTACATCTTCATTCTTCTATTTTTCCTCAACATTGCATATACATGTCTTGAACCTATTTATACTCAAAGCATAGCATTTTTACGTTTTCCAAATAGGATTTTTTTACCTTTTATGCACTCTAACATTTCACAAGACAGTCACTTTTTGCATGCTTTTGTTCCACTTTGAATAGCAAAAAATGCAGGAAAAATAACTTTTCAGTATCTTTCTTTATTGAGTCAAAAATGCATTCTATTGCCCCATAGCTACCTAATCATTGTAAACTATAACAATAGAATCCACACACACACACACACAGGCACACACACACAACAGGAGAAATCTCCAAATCAGTAAAACTATTACAATTCTCCAAATATCTATAACTTAAAAAACTACTTCTGCTCTTGTTCTACAGTGATGAGTGTTCAACTGCTGTTCACTATGTAAGTTTAGTGGATACATTAGATTCCTAACATCTCTAATTGGACTCAAGAAATTTCTTATATAGCAAATGTTTTTTCTAAACATTATTTCATACACATTTCCTTGTGGTGCCTTGTGTTTCTCACACATGCCTAAATAAGAAGAATGATTCTAATTATGGACAAGTGCATCATCTACGAAGGGCTGTGTCTAGCACTAAGATCTCTTTCTAGCGAGATCGGTTCTGATTGGTTTTAGTCCAGATCACTGGAAGTCAGCTGGCTCAGACCTTGGTGTTCTGTCTTCAGGTAGGTGCCAGCTCCATGATTTATCATAGCCAGGTTTGATACAACTAGATGTCTCAATGCTGTGATACCTTTGCACAAACAAATACCTAGCATTTCTTTTCAATTTAACATATCCTCTTTCCTCAGAATGGACGTGCCTACAGGCTTCAATTGTGGGAGATCAATTGCCCTTTCCATTCTCCCATATATTATTTTATCTTCATTACTGTTTTTTCAGTCTTTGTTCAGGGTTTCCAATTTTAACTGTCATTAGGAAGTTCTGTATCTCATTTTTGTTTCTAGTTCAGGCTGGTTTAAATGCGGTAGGGTGGGAGAGAGAAAGAATATCAAGGCATTCATCTAGATTCTTCACCAGTGACTTTGAAAAAAAAATGAAACAAGAGTTTCTTTTGCTTCCTGCCTTCTTAACCATGAGGTTTCTCTGACTCTTTTGTAGTAGTCAGTGTTTCTCTGTTGGTATAAGCAACAAAGAGGGGTTCAGCTCTCCCTTTATGTTCAAAAAGTTTAAATCACAGAGCTGTATTTGGATACGTTGATTTCTTTATGGTTTGTCTCAGTGTCATATCCTTCTGTCATTTGGTTTCACATTCATCTTCATGACTGAGCATGGTTATTCTTAAAATAAACTTTGGATATCTCTGGGATTGGCCCTTTCTATTTTAACACATGTTTATCTTTTGTGCAGAAATACAAGCAAATCATCTCTCAAATTGTAAACATAGTGTCTTAAAATGGCAGCATGGTAGTACTGAAGGCACCTCTGGACCACCCTGGCTGATCCCAGTGGCATTTATACATTCGCCGTAGATAATGGCTCATGACGGAACCATCTAGAATGTCTCAGCAAGGAGGCCCGCTTCTGCTCAACATCATCTACCGCTCCTAGGACACCCATTCCCAGTTTTTGCATGAGGATTTCCAAGAGCAAGACTACATGTTTGTAGTATCCCATCAGTATTAGACCTGGGATTGCCAAATGGGTTGCACTTTTTAGTCAAAGGACACTGAACATAAAGTTTGAGGACACAAGGGAAAGTGAAAGGTATGAATATAGTGAAAGGTGTGAATATATTTTGTTCAATTCAGAAAATATCAACTACTTAGGGGTAAAATGGACTTCACTCAGTATGAATCATTAAGCATCAAATGTGACGCATGTGAAAACAAGCCAGTACCATATTCCATATTATCACATTAAAATTAACTCGCCAAATATTTAGTTTCTCATTATTGCTGTTTTAATATAAAGAAAAATTATATGATGAATTTCACGACCCAACTTACCAACTAATTCACTACCAATTAAGTTGGGTAGTGAAATTCATCATTCAGGTTTGAAATTCATTATGTACATTTGAAATTGCTTAGAAGAATTAAAGAGAAAAAACTAAATAGATAATCTGATTCATAAAACTACAAACAAAAAGACTGCAAAGTCAACCTAGATCTTCCTGTGTTGCATGTGATATTTTGATCTTTCGACTACATTATTTCTAAAAAACCAGTAGACTAATCTTTTCATAAGTTACATTTGGATCTGAATTTCCTATATTAAATTTAAATTATGTAATACATTTGAAAATAACATGCTTCGATGAATAGCTAAAGGAAGGGTTTTTTTTTTTGGTTTTGTTAAAGGTATCTAACCACAATTATGTTTATACTTTCTAAAACTGTAAGTTTTAGTATCATGGAGAATGGGAAAATGATGCAGGCTATTTCAATCATTATTATATGAGGGATTTATTTCTGTGAGCTCTTATAGCTCTTTTATAAATTTGGGCAGATTGAAATATAGGTTACAGAAAAATAATGGCCAGCACTATGATGGTGGATTTTATCAAGACTTAGCCATGGCATCTATTGTTAATCAAATGCCAATTAAGATGTTACCACAAATTTATTTTATTTAATTTAGTCAGTGAGTTTACAATAGAGTTAATGACAGGGTTTCAGTTCAGGGCCAATGGGAAATGCATACCACAGCTCCCCTACAGTGTCGCTCCCCTGCATACTGTCCCATTGTCTTTCCCTCTCTTTGACTCTATCTTCCCTACTCTGTGCTAGCTTCTCACCTAGCCCAGTCTGTTTCTGTTGCCTTTTGGAGTTTGTTATACCTCTACAACGCTTTCTATTATAACCCGAGTATGAGACATAGCATGCCCCCTCTGATAACTTCCCTCAGCATGGTACCCTCCAAATCCATCCAGATAGCAACAAATTTTATAATTTCAATGTCCTCCTTGCTAAGTAATATTCCATAGTTTATTAAATCATCTAGTGCTTCCTTGGACATAGATGTACAAATGCCTTTCTGAAATGACTTTTTTATTTTGCCTAGTGGGACAGAGAATCTGAAACCATTTTGACTTACCCACCACCGTGCTCTGCTGATTCACAATTATATCTCCAAAGATCTGAAAGCCAAGCAGCTAAAATGCATGGGCACAATAGTCCCCACGGCTGAAAATCCCGGGCCCTTAGGAGGTATGTGGGCTGATTCCCTGACCTGCCAAAGACCTGTGCCAAAGGCCGCACCCACATCTAACTGCCAAAGGCCGCACCCACATCTAACTGCTACAGGCACATCAAGGGCTCTTTTACACTGCTTCATGAATATCTTCTGTGGAGATTAAAAAATAAGAATAATTCAAGTACCTATTGTCCAGGCTGAGAACTCCGGGGTCTTCTCAGGGTGGGGATGCTCAGCCTTCCGCAACAATCTTGGAAGCCCAGACAGCCATACCCACCTTTTTTATCTACCACTGTGACAAATTATTGGCCCACCCGGTAGATCCTAAAGTCTCTGTTCCTAATTCATCAATATGGAAATTCCAAATTACATGGAAAATATCACAGAAGCCAATCTAACTGAACAAAACATTACAAAAAGTTTTGACTTGCAACCAAAAAGCTCAGTAAATTGTTATACAAGGATTTAAGAACCCACTGATGAGATATAGCAACTTTTGACATAAAATTTATTTTTAATTATTTATCATTTTAATATTGGAACTATTTTACCTAATCAATTTCAACTCTAGAATTGTATCTAAGGTTGTGGCTTTCGTCTACCTCAAAGCAAACATCTGGGAGCTTATTTTATCAATATGTGAAGCAATAGACATTCCCACCAGCAGTGAATGTGGGTGGAAAGTACTTTTGAAAGTGATTACCATTTACATAAATAGATTTCAGAAAGCGAATTACCTTCCATAATTCATACAATCTTCATCCAATTAATGTAAATGCAGCCTGCGATTTCTGGAAGTTAAGTAAACTCAGAACTTAAACACAGAACACTACCCAAAGTTATAACTTGCAACTCAAAACCTAAACTCATCCAAAGATTAAAATAATAATTTTAGCTGAAATAACAGTGCCTTAGAAGTTATACAGATTTCAGTGATGCATCATGGAAAAATCATGCACATATGCTTATACGTACATGTACATAAAGTTTATCATCATATTAACTTGTATATAAAATGTACACAAATGTATATAAGATACATGCACATACAGTTCATCATTAAATGTTCCACTCCATCATGAACCACAAAATTGTCCTGCTTGCCTAATATTCCCGTCCCTTCCCCCTTTCTTCTGATCATTTCTAGTTAGTCTTATAGTTTATAAGTTTATAAAGTTTATAAACTTTATATTATTTTGTTCCTGGAGTGAGCAGATGCCCTTAGGCTACACTAGCACATGACAGGATATATGGAGATGTTACTGGTGCCCCCTCAAGCAAATCTATAAACAAAGGGAGGGACAAGTAATACAAGTGATATTATTTTGTGAACTGTTTTGTTTGTCTAGGTACCACCGCAAAGATGACATCTGTCTTGATAATGTCTATAACCCTAATACCATCTCTGTCCCTTCATGTTGTTTCAAAGGAGAGGTGTGTCGTACAATGTAGTGCTGTTAACTAATGTAGATATTGATTATCTTTCTAGAACATAACTGTCTACAAAATAAATATCTATACCCTTTGACACTACCACCCAATTTGCCCAGAACCCAAGTCCAGGAAATACCTCTCAACTTAATGTTTCAATGGTTCAACATTTTCATATTCACACATGAGTAAGATATGAGTATTTATGTGTGTCTAGTTTGTTGCTTTAAGGACATCTAATATTTGAGTTGAAAGGTCGAACTAAAAGACTGAGACACTGGGGCTATCCCTAGGTTGTTCTTTGTATTCTTGTCAACCTGAACAAGCCCTGGTTTCTTCTTGTCAACATGAAGAAAAGATTGCTGAAACACTGAAATGATTAAGTTTCTTACCCCAACTATGGGTATAGAACTAATTTTAACATTTTGTGATATAATTAAATTACAATTTGTAAACCAAGGTTGAACAATTTCTGCTTTGTTTATGTTAACAGGATACAAACCCACAAAAACCTGGTAACCAAATTCATCACTGATTATTTTCTGAACTGCAGTTTTTTAAAAAATATATCTGTATCTCTCCCTCCCTCTCTCTATACATACTCTCTCTCTCTCTCTCTCTCTATATATAATATATATATATATATATGCACATCTGTAACAAAAGCAGTATATATATTGAAAAATGCACAGGAGAATAATAAAATGGTGAAAGAAATTACTAATTCAAACCGTAAGGTGGAAAGAAGGTGTCTTAGTGATACTTTATTATATGTGTCACTAAGATATTACCTTTTCCATTTTTACCTTCTAGTACTGCTAATAAATTAGAAAACTCTTAAAGGTTCAGATTATTTGCCATGACTCTGATATTTCTTTTTCATACTGAACAGAAAAGTAGTGAATGCAAAATATTCTGTCCTTGAGGTTATTTGGAGAGGAGCTCTTGACTTTTCCCAGGGTGTATCTGTGAATCATGGTAGACAAAAAAGGTTTCAGTCCTCAAGGTGAGGAGACCTCAGAAAATGAACCCCACACAAAAATGGCTCTCAGCATCTGACAGCTTCTCTGAGATCCCGAAAAATTATTCAGTGTCACTGTTACAGCTCTTCTCTCTGGTCTCTACTGGTCTTTTCCTGAGGAAGCTACAAAGGTGAAGCCTCCCTTCACAGAATGTGAAGTCCTAACAGCGTTCCTGAGAAACTCATCTTCCGCATTGTCACAAAATCTGCCAAGAGCACTTGTAAGGGGGAATCCAGGTTATAATTGCTTGAGATATTTCTTCACATATCTTTATAAGAACAAGCATAAATGTCACATACTGTTTTCACATACCACCTAATAAAAAATAAAAATCTTTCAAAGATACCATCTTTGCTCTGGTTCTAGCACACCCTTCCTTAATTAATTGAAATTAAATGAATTAAATAAGAAATAATACCCTAAAAATCACAGAAAACTGCACAGAATCATAACTTGCTGCTCATGTGGGCTTGAAAAATTAAGTTTTACTATTGATAACTGGATTATAGAAGAATTTTTAATATAGAATGTAACTCTCAATAAACAGATAGTAGGAGTTTTTGTCATGTTATTTTAGAGGCTATATTTGGTGATAGATCATATGGCTTCTAAATACTTACCTGAATGCCATGATTTTATATATTTTTACTCAATTGATTTATGATGGAGGTATAATATAACATGGAACAATTAGATTGGAATCTTCGTATTTCCTAAATCATTAACATCACTAATCTTTTATTGAACTTCTTAGGAGAAACACCTCTCTCCACTAATACACACATTTTTGTTTAGATCTTCAGAGGCATGTTTTGAGCAATTTGATATCTAATAAAAGTGAGTATTTGGCATTTGGAGTGCATATTTTAGTAGTAAATAATGTTTCTTTCTCAGAGAAATTAAGAGACTGTGATAAAAAGAGGACCATATAGGCCTGTATTCTGTGATTATAGACTTGAATTCCTGATGAGAGTATCACTTTACTATCCTGAATTGTTAGCAAATAACATAACATTTTTCAAGAGCTAACTAAATATGCAAATCTTAAGAACAGTCAGGTTTGTCAATTATATTTTTAAACATGCAAAGAAGGCAGAATTCAAATATATATGGAAATAAAATGACTAATGAAACATTTAATTATGCATAATTATCCTTAGAACTTGAATATGTAAAACATTATGTTTATTATTGCACTATAAATACAAATAGTATAAAGTGGACAATTGTAATTTCTTTAGACATTTTAGTGGATAATGTATTGAACATATTATAACAGTAAATCAACTATATAGCATATAAATTAGTTAAAATCAACTGATAACTTACAATAAGTATATATTGGGGGTAACCTAATTTGATTATTGGATATGTACTATTACAGCCACTCAATTATTAGGTTTAAAGATACAAAGTGATTTTTATTTTCCTAATGTTCAGAATCTATGTTTTATAACTCTGCAAGTACATTTGCACATTTAAAACCTCCCAAACAAATTGTTCAGTTCTTTCAATGACCTAGCAAGCTTAAGCAGTTTACAAAAGTTTTTACAGCTCCATTATTTTTGATATTGTTATTTAATTTTGTTTTAAACAACTCATACATAAAATATTTGGAAAATGTAATTTAATGATTAGATCAAGAGCTTTATTGGCAGCTCTTGACAGACAGTTGTTCAGTTAGTATAGTCAGCGAGTGTCCTGTTAGTTAAGTTTCCTTCCCTTGACAACAGTAATTTAAGTGTCCGTGATTCTGTTGGCACAGAAACTACACTGCTCTGTGAAATATGCCTGGAGCTTCCACCTCATTGGTCCAGAGGTGCCAAAAAGTTTAAATCACTCCATCTAAATGAGTAATAGATTATCTTCAAGTAACAGCTTGCAGAGTCTGGCAAGCTACCCGTGGTGTATTCGATATACTAAGACAGTAACAATAATGGACCTCATTCCCAACAGATGGAGACATTACTGGCACCCACTCAAGCAAATCCATGAAAAACGGGAAGACAAGTGAGACAAGTGATACAAGTGAATAGCTATCTCCTTGCAGATATTTTTTATCTGAATCTTCCATTTGAAACTGTCTTATATGCTCACATTGGTATAGGTACATATTCATGTGCATATGTCCATATAGTGTTAATTGATCACTTAATCACTTAAATCCCGTTATTCATCAATTTGCTCCAGCGGACGCCAGTAACACGTGCCAATGTAGCCCAATGGCATCTGGTTGATTCAGGACTATGAAGAGCCTCAAACCGTTCCTTCAGGGTCTTGACGAAGAAGTCTGATCATCTTGTAGGTGGGCAGCCACGTGGTCTTTTGACATCCGGTGGGATCCAGTGTTAATTGATACTTCCAAGAATATAAACTGAGAGCGTGCTGAGCTTGCAGTTACACATAAGAAATTTATCATCTTCCCTATCGGCATACTCATTAACATCTTGCTTACTTTCTAAAATTATAAAATAAGCACACAGCTTTGTTGTTTAATTTTGGCATTAAACTGGCTGAAATTAGGTTTAATTTTATTTAAAATGTTGCTTGATTTGAGAGAAACAAAATCACTTATTACATACTATACCTGATAGAAAGGTTTTAATTCTGGGGGTGTTAATTCATGTATTTTGCTATGAATTAAATGGAATGGAGTATATATTGTTTAAAAGTGAGTCAGAAGAAAAAACTGAGGGCATAATAAATGAGAGGGTGGGTGACAGGGCTAAGTTTCCAGTGCCTTTAGCACCTCGGAAGGTAAGATATTTGCATGTGTATTTAAATTACAGAGCCAGCCATACTGAGAGCATGAAATCCAAAGGTCAAAAATGTGCCTTTGAAGAAAGAGAAGTAGGGATGGGAGGGAACGTTGGTTCAGTGGTAGAAGGAACTCAACAGTGATAGTATGATTGCTGTAGCATATATTGATCTTAAAGGTTTTAATAGTGGGAGTGAGATATTTTAAGTGTTGATATCATGGAGCAAGCAACTATGCTCGTGATCTATACTCACAGGGCCAGGGAACCATTCTACACACCTGAAGAATCTAATGCAATTTAAAAGGGATGGACACTGATATTTTTATATAATAGCATGTTAGCGTTATGATGTATTGAAATGGTTTGAGAAACATTTCACTTTATTCCAACAACAAAAACAAAAAAGTGTCTTTAGGGAATGTTTTGAATAAAAGAAAATGAGCCACAATGCTGCCGGTTCAAGTTCACCACATTGGGGGTGTTGTTAAGAGCTTACATAGACCGACTATACCTAGACTAAATATTTGAAGTAAGGAATCAGGGTTAGAGGTAGCAAACTTGTAGAAGTCTCTGGCAGTGATGTTGGGACCTCCCACTCTTCACCCCTCCTGCACTTAGAGGGTTGCTAACATTTTAAGTGCATAGGACAGATGTTGAAAGGGTAGAGATAGTGCATTAAAAGGGTCAGCAGGGTTTCTTAAAATTGCTGCTGTCTGGGACACACCCCAACTTCTGTCTGAGCTTAGAAAAGGAAAATTAAAACTTGCATTTGAATCAATGTCCAGGTTTTGTAAATGTTGCTGAGCCAGGACCTATTTGTAAACCCTTCTGCAAAGATAGGAAACTCTCTTGGCTATTATGGAACCCGAGGAAGTTATCTCAGTCCTGCAGTTTTACTAAATGCATTTTCTTGTTTGTTACTGGGCAAGTCAACACCATGGAAATATAAGCACAGATCAAGTTATTTACACCATTAAAAGATTTGAGGCTTTGATGTTTCTACAGAATCAATCTTGCGATGCTATTCTGAGACTCAATGGCTCAGCAATTATCATGTTGGACCCTAACAGATGTCAGTCTTGAATGATGAAAAAGAAAAAAAAAGACAATTTTTAATATCATCCTTTTGAGTTTAAAAATTCAATAACAACATACCCTGATTTTTAATATACTCATATATGCTCTATTGTAGAAAGTAATCAAGAATAATTAACAGAATTTTTATACTGAGACTCCAGTTTCATACAAAGAGGTGTCTAATGAGGATTTTCCAGAGAATGAGAAAAACACTTCTGCAGAAGTCCTTAAAAGGTTAAAATGTCAGCACTCTTTGTCTAGCAGATTGTTTTTCTGACAAGGAGATATTTTCAAGATAATTTTTTCATGGAAACTAGCCCAGAATCATTATTGCCTAAGTCTGAATCTTTTATGCAAGCAAAAACAAATCCAGTGTGGAAATTGGGACAGTTTCCTCATTTAAGAAATACAACAACATCTTTCAGTGCCATACGATATGTTGAAATTCTAGAAACAATCTAGTTTTAGATTTCTCTGCTAGGAAAACCTATAGCATTAATGGTTTAGGATTCAACTTTGAAATTCATAGTTGGCTACCTCACTAAAAATTGCTTTCATAAACTATATAGTATAGTAGATTTTCAGTTGTCTGCATGAAAGCTTTATATTGGCAGGGCTGATAATAATTTTCTGAAAATATTTAAAGAAAGACAGATGGTCCATCAGAGTGGGAACTTGCCTTACGTGTAGCTGATGGAGGTGGGCTTCACGGGTGGCTTATGTGGGGCCAGAATGGTAGAGAGATGGTTGCTTTCTCCTCAGCCTCCTCTGCCACCCGGGACCCTCTGAGCAGGCTTAAGACTGATAAAGTCTGCGATGAGCCCCTTCACGGGTAGGCCTGAGCCCCACCAGCCCCACGAGGTGGCCGTCAAGCCACACCTGATGTCCACTTGATCTCTAGGCAAGGGAGTTGATCACCACCACCCGAGATTTCTAGGGGAGCCACAGACTCAGGCTGGAGCGAGGAACTGCTGTTTGCAGGAAAGGAAAGTCAGTTCTAGGCCTTACCCAGGTCTGCCTCAGGGTTCTTGTCTTCCTCACAGAAAAATAATTTTCAGGAGTTGACGTGCAGTGAAGTTTTACAGACTTTATTAAGGAGGTTTTAGGGAAGGGAAAGGAGGAGGGAAAGTAAGAGAGAGAGTGCACATCTCAAGAGGGGAGATGCGGGCAACACACGTGCTCAGGCACCACATGTTCTCGGCCACGTGGGCTCAGGCAGCATGTGTGTCCATGCAGCATGTGGCAGTGCTATCCTTTGGTCAGGACGGCTTTTATAGTTTTCTCCCCAAGATACTCCCATATGGGGGAGTCAATTTAGGTTGTTAGTGTCGTTGCCAAGGGGAGTAGACTTTGGGAGTGGTCTTCTTTGAAAATCTCCTTTTCTTGACCTCTGTCCCTGCTGGATCTTCTGTCCTGGGATGTGGCGGATTAAGGACTGGGCAGAGAATGGTTGATCCAACTTCCCTCAGGGTCTGATTAATGAGTCTTATCAAGTCTTGGTTCCTGGTCCCAAAAGGCGACTTTGGACAGACTTAGGGCAAGAATTTATTGCCATGTGGGGACCCCCTGTCTGCCTGCCTACAACACAGCTGACTTGAGTGTTACTTCCTGACACCGTATACAGTCCCCAAATTCATGCAGGAGTAATCCCTGAGCACAGAGCCAGAGGGAGCCTTGGTCACTGCCACATAAACAAAATGAAAATTCTTTTTTAAAAAAAATTTTTATTTTTACAATTACAAAAGATATACAATTAAAAAGTTCATATTTGGGTTTTGGTCACACAGTGTTCCAGCACCCATCCCTCCACCAGTGCCCATCTCCCACCACCAACGTCCCGGTTCCCTCCCCCTCCCCCAGCCCTCCTCCATGGCAGGTTCTTTATTTCTTTCCCTTTCTCTCTCTTTCCTTTTTCCTTCCCCTCCAGACAATGGATTACAGAACATACATTAAAGGGTTGTCATGTGTGTCCTTTTTGCCTCTATTTAATGCTCAGTTCTAGGTTGGCATTAGTACCCTTGTCAATTGTTAGCACACTGTTCCATTTTCTGTCTTACCTAGCCTCTGACTCCCACACGTTTGTGATAATTTCCACCTTTGACAAGACCTCCTGATATATGTTTCACTTGACCTTGGATATTGGTATCTTAATATGTACATATATATTTATGTTATGCAAATAAATGCAGTCATTCTGTATCTGTCTCTCTCCTTCTGGCTAATTTCACTCAACATAATCATCTCCATGTCCATCCATTTATAGGCAAATTTTATAACTTCATTTTTCCTAACAGCTGCATAGTATTCCATTGTGTAGATGTACCAAAGCTTCTTTATCCAGTCATCGATTTTCGGGCACTCTGGTTGCTTCCAGATTCTGGCTATTTATGCTGCTATGAACGTAAACGTAGGGATGGTGTTTCCGCTGCGTATTTTTGGTTTCCCAGAGTAGATTCCCAGGAGTGGTATCGCTGGGTCAAATGGGAGTTCAATTTCTAGTCTTTGGAGGAATGTCCATATTGTTTTCCAGAAAGGCTGTACCAGCCGGCATTCCCACCAACAATGGATGAGTGTCTCCTTTTCCCCACATCCACGCCAGCACTTGTTGTTCTTGCTCTTTTGAATATGTGCCAGTCTCTGTGGTGTAAAGTGGTATCTCATTGTTGTTTTGATTTGCATCTCTCTGATGATTAGTGATGATGAGCATTTTTAATATGTTTTTTTGGGCCATTCGAATTTCTTCCTTGCTGAAGTTTCTGTTCATTTCTTCTCCCCATTTTTGATGGGGTTGTTTGTTTTCTTCTTGTAAAGTTCTACCAGTGCCTACAAAATCAAAATTCTTTTGTAGAAGAATTAAAAATATTAATAAGGCAACTTAGGGTCGAATTGGTTATGACTCAATCTCCAAGTTACACAATTGTTCATTATTTCTCTCCTTTCATCCATCACCTGAAATAGTCCAATGGCTTTTATTTTAACAGATTACTTTGTGATTTTATTGATTACTCAATCATAAGGTTTCATGCAGTATTAGTTATATTTTCACTATTTGGTTTGTGGATGAATTAGACTATAATGTTCTAATGTATCTTCAATGAATTGGTTTTTAGATACTTTATTTAATATTATAAACAGTAAAAATACTTTTTATGAAATTTAGCAAATCTTTTCCTAAGTTGCCTTTCCTTTGGAAATGAAATACATTTAATGACCATAAAATTATACATGTTATATTAGTACATTTCAAAATGTACCTCTCTCTCTATGAATGTATAATATGTAATTTTGACAGTTCTTGAGGGGGCCATTGGGCCACACCTGAATATGATCAGTCCCTTCCTCCTGGGTGTGATCAATGTTGGTCATGTTTAGGGGTGCGGTAAGGCAAATGTTTCCTCACCTGCACTATTTCTACAACCCTAATGTTTGGCACTATGACTTGACAAAACTGTTTCTAACATTCTAATACTCTGTCAATCTGTTTATATGCTGTGAGTGTTAGTGTTGGAAGGGTGAAAAGTATAAAAATAGGACATGTATAGTCTAGGTAGGTATTTCCTTAAGGCTGAACTGTGGTCTGTGAGGTTCAGGTTGTTTCTGCTTTGGCAGAACTTCACTTTATGTCATTAATTTAAAACTACTTAAGACGTCAAGTCATTTGTTATTATCAATAGTATCACAACTGTCTAGCAAAACAAAGTGTAATAGCACTGAACGGAACTTGATACATCTGTAAATTGTCTCCATGGTTCTAGTTTTCCTAAAACTTCCCATTTTCCTTTTTTTAAATAAACTATGTGGACAATAGCTGGTGGTTCTGATTCGACTACACATCAATAGGCTTTTTGCTTATTTTACTAAACTCTGTAGCCAAGACATTTCTCTCTTTTCTGAGATGTAGTGATGTAGTAACCAAACCTAAGAGTTTCAGTTCATTTAGTTCTATGATTAAGTTCTAAGCTTAATGAATTCCCCACGCTCTACAGATGCTTCTAATGACATTTCTTAGATAATTGCTTCACCTTTCCTGATATATTTGTTTTCCTTTAACTAATTATTACTCGTTACTTCAACAGCAAACTAAGTCAATAGTCTTCCTTTCCCTAAAGAAGTCATTACTCCTTGTTCGTGACAGGAAGAGTCATTTTCCCATCTACTCTCTCTTAACTGCTTGAAGATATTCATTCAGGCAACCACTGAGAACACATACAGCCCTTTGGACTTGGCTGGCATTAGGGTAGGATTCATTCTACCTACCCTGCAGAGTATTTTGTTTTTCAGAAAAATAGCATTATATTATGTTTAGTTTTCATTATAACACTATGAATTAGCCAAGTCATTCATAATATAGTTCTTCAGGAATTAAATATTCCCATACCAATTCCATCACCAGTGTGAACTTCCGTCCACCAATGTCCCAAGTTTCTACCTATTAACCAGCCTATCCCTTAGCAGGTACAGAAAAATTTACTTCATCTTAGTTTTGTATAACACAAAGTTAAATGGAATTAACCAAATTTAAAACAATAAAAGATAATTTGTGATAATTCATATCTCACAATGTTGTTACTGAAGTCAGTGACTGAGGCTTTACAGGGCAGGTTGGTGCTAGTTGAGCCATCTGTGTTATTGTTTTTGCTTATTGAGTTTGGTGGGTTTCTGTGAAATTTTCCTATCAAATTTACTGGGATACTGCTGGGCTCTGTACTGTCAGTACAGTGAAATTTGGAGGTGTCCAGAATATTTGGAGCAGAGCTGGAGCTATAGCACAGAGGGTAAGGCATTCACCTTGCAGGCAGCCCACCTGAGTTCAATCCTTAGCATCCCATATGGTCCCTTGAGCACTGCCAGGAGCGATTTCTGCATGTAGAGCCAGGAGTAACCCCTGAGCAACACTGGATGTGACCCCCAAAACAAACAAAACAAACCAAACAAACCTAGAGTATTTGGAGCTGGGCAAATTTCTATATTGGAGTGTATGGGGTCTGGCTTTAGGCTGCTCCTTCAGACAGAAAGGGAATCTGATCTCCCCTATAAAGGGGAATCTGCTCTCCCCCTGTAAAGTCCCAGTGATTTCAGCCTTGACCAGTCTACCTGGGAAGATTTGGCAGCCTCATGTTCCTTTTTGAGATCAGTTGTGGAGCTAGGTCATTTCTTGTTGGCAGTATGTTCCGGACATAGTTCAGGACATTTTAAGTGCATATGTTTTTGATGTAGTACAACATTTAGGTTGAGAGATAGAAGAATTGACTTTCCAAAGGAATACTGGGTCAAGAAGTAAAGTTTGTGTCAAAACCAGGAGACTCAACACTACATAATCACTAACATAGATGACATTATGTAAGTGGAGTAAAATCAAATTTAGAGGCATGATTGCTAGAACGTTTGAAATTGATAATAATTAAAGATGGCTATGCAAGTACACATTCTTTGCAAAGTGTGGTAAATGAAGCTAATGCGGTACATAGTTCAAGGCTCATTCCTTCTGTGATCGTGTCAAAGACGAGTTTCTAGAAGAAAATCAGTTACCATGGACAGAGACAGTTTTCACCTGAACACAAAGGTAAAGGAGAATATCAAAAAAGATATCACATTATCTAAAGAAATCATTAAACATAAGTTTAAGTAGCATAGAATGGTGAGTAATAGGAAAAAGGTTGATTATAGTGATGCTAATTTTTTCTAGGCAATTAATATGGCAAGTGAAGAAATAATGGAATTAAACCTGAACCTCTTTAAAGAGCTTGGCAGATGAGCAACTTGAAAAAGGCATAGAGTATGTAGAGAAATGGGAAGTGTCCCTTAGAGTGATGTGGCCACTGGATGATTAAAAATTCTTGTCAGAGGCCCCTGTCATGAGGACTAAAGACTCTATCAGAATAGCTGGATTACTCAGCCTCACCCAGATAATGAAAGCTTGCAATGGGGCATCAACTTGACCACTGGGGAGAACTCTAATTTCTTCAAACACCTGACCCATAGGAAATCACGTAGGATCCACATAACAGATCTCACATCTTTCAAGTTAGCTAGTTTTGATGGACCCTTAGGTTAGTTATAGAAATATCCTGTGACTGGGCCTCTGACATAATTTCAACACTTTAAATAAATCAATTTAAATAAAATTCATTGAAATTCAGTCATCATTTAATCTATTCTGCTTCTATACATGGTAATAATTTTATTATTAAAGTCATGCTTTCTGTTTACTAAAGATTTCCACTTAGTTCTGCATTCAGGGATTGTTTCTGTTGAGACTTAGAGAGCTGAGAATCCAACCTGGGTCAGCAATGTGCAAGGCAAGTGCCCTACTCACTGTAGTATCATTCTGGCCTCTTCTGCCTGAATATAATAGAAAATTGCTAAAATATTACCTAGTTTGATGTAAAATTCTCTTTCAATTAATAAAATGGGATATGAAATATATCAATATTACTATCATATATAGAGTAAATTAGATAATGAATGTGAAGCAAGTCTGTATGAACTCAAGATATGCTGACTACCTTAATAATTCTTTATTTAAACTATTTTTATAGAACATGTGAAGGAAGAGAGATTATTGATCAAGAATAACAATTTTATTAAACTGACACATAAGACCTAAAGCAGCTTAGAGTAGTAATGGAATCTTTATAATCAGAAATATTGGAAATAATTGTTATTTGACTTACTACTAGAAATTTCAGAGTTGTGATGTAGAGATTAAAACCTATAATAGAGCCAGTTTCCAAACATTTCTTAAAATGCTATGATTCCTGCAAAGATAAAGATAGCAGAAAAAAAAAGTTCTGATTTAAAAATTGAAACAGGGTTTTAAGTGTCTCACTGAAATAATCAAATGCATTTTTCTAGTCTCTTTCTGTTTTGTTTTTGAAGAGAGGTAGTAACTGTGATCAACATAGAAAAGACTTTGATTTTTTTATTATTCCTACTTTGATTTCACTCAGTTGTGAAATCAGAAAAAAAATTTTCTGATATTCGGTTTCCTTTTTATAAAAATTACTATGATATGTCAAGAATACTTTAAAGACAAATGAAGAACTAAACAAGGAATTTTGGGAAAGCTCAGGGTCAAAAAGCATGTTCAACTCTCATCCTTTCTTTCTGGAGAAAACCCTAAATTTGACTTTCATATCATCAAGAATTACATAAAAACAGTGGCTTTATCTCTATTGTAGCTATGTTTTAGAAACAGACTAGGGTGCTCTTATAACATGGTCTTTATTACTTTGGTAGCTCTTAAAGCAACCTGTTTAAATGTTAATGTTAATGAAAATATAATTCCAAAACTTTATATGGTTAGGCTCATTAATCATTGATTCGTAACAAAATTCTATACTTCCGTAGATTCGATTTCTTGTACTGTCGGGGCCGTCCGGCGTCAGGGATGCTCACGTGGCCAACAGTATTATGATCTGTAGAGTTCCTTGGCCACATTAGGTGACAACAAATGTTCCCTCTGGCCGATGGATACAGAAACAAAACCATCAGTTTTAGTAAGGGTAAAGTTTTAATTTTCCTCATACTAGCAGAAATAGTGAAAGAGAGAGCTGAGCTGAGAAGATCAGAGCCGAGCAGGGCAGAGCCTGACACCTAAGGAAGTATCAGAGCATATATGCTTTACAAAGGTTAAGGGCAGGAATTCACACAAATGGGGGCAAAAGGTAAAATGCTTTCTAACTGCTGGAGGGAAAAGGTTGGATGCTTTCTCAGTCTGGAAACAAGGACGTGAGAAAAGCCTCCTCTCGCCAGGTACAAAACCATCAGGGAGCTCTGTCCCAGCACTCTGCGGCCAGTGTAGAATACTGGGATGTTGTTTCATGTCATCTTAGGCTAGTAAACAGTTATTTTAGTGATATTTCTAGTCATTTCTGTATAAACATACTAAGAGAGACAATCATTTAACTACACCCAGGATTAGGGCGACCTTCCTTAGGGAGACTGCACCATATTGTCCATATTGCATTTCTCTCACGGAATGACCCAGTTAGCATCCTATCGACCTCTTTAGGGAAACACAGAGCTCATTCTGCGACCCTGCTCTCCTAGCTTTGGGTCGCCACAAACCCTCCTTCTAGGATCTTGCACTCAGCAGCAGGAAATTCAGCTGTCCCACGTAGAAACCAGGGTGGTCTCTCTTCCTGCGTCCACACAGTCCCACCTTGGAACCCTCCATTTATGGGGTGTGAGGAATTAGAATAATTCTAAAGGCAATTGGGGCATTTAGTTTAGAAACAAGGTGCAAGCCTTGCTTATAATTACACACCAAACTATCTTTTTCAGCCCTCTAAATTTTTCTTTTTAAAATTTTAATAGATATTTTATTTTAATTTTAAATTTCTATTTAAAGTTTTAAATAGAAAAAAGTCTTCTCTGACAAATAAATTCTACTTTACAACAAGGCCAAATATAAGTACAAACTTTTCATCATAGATAATGTACTTTGTTTCCATGCATGCTTTTATTTTTTTTTTCTAAATTTTGGTCTAAAATCCATTTACATCCTATTAAAATTACTAGTCTGAATATCTTTGAGGACAGCCACAAAGTCTTACTCTTTTGAATGATCTGTCAGTTGCTAGAAATGTAATTCAATGCTTAGGAAATGATTGAATACACTTGGGCTGTAAGAATTAAATACAGGAATCACTTCATCCACATTCTAATTTGATTTGCTATGTGTGATACAAATCAATCAGAATCTTTTGACACTGGTCATAAATATTTTTATGCTAATGCTCACATTTTGGAATATTTCCATTGGTTTCAAGATAGGTGAATGACTGAAAGACACAAACTTACATAGCAGATAAACTCATAAATTAAATAATTTATAGAATGGAATAATGTAAAACAATATCTTTTAATGTGTTTTCATTTCTCTTCAACTTTTATGGGAAGCTTCATAAAAGACGTAAGAGTGTATATAAATATTTGTCACATATTATAAATATAGAAATAAATAATTTTGGAGTTACACACATTTGCATTGATTTAGTATTCTTTACACATTATACACTTAAACTTTAAAATCTATTTTTACTAACACATATTTCTGAGAGATAACCCTGAGGTTTTAGGAATTTTTATTCCCTTCCTGGTCTTTTCTAAGCTCATTCTGGCTTTGAATTATACCTCCACTATTCTAAGAATGTAGCCTTGAACTGCTAACTTATGTTGGTCAATTTATTGTACATCCTTAACAAGCAACACTGGCACAGGTGTCCATGTTACTGACACCCCAAATTATAACTTGTCAGCACAAAACAATTGTTTTAAAGACCATGCAAATGCCAATTCCATCCAAAATTCCACACATTGGATTTGGTTAGGAAAAGCTATTACACTAAGTATCTATTTTCATCACTGCATTCATCAGTTCTGTCTTCTCTAAATGAAAGACAACTCTTTTAGAATGCTACAAGATTTATGTTTTGTATTGCCACCAAGTCCATAAATATTCTTTGCTATGTTTTGCAGAGTCTTTGAGAAGTATAAAACCATAGGTGAGAAAAATGACAAATTGCTTGATTTTCTAAATCTTCCCTCTCAGCATAAACGTCAAAGTTTATTCCATTAAAAATACTGTTTTTGTTGCCAAGCAACTTCTACTTTTGTTAAATCTCTGATTCAATGATTTGGAGGTTCCTGCATATTATTGTGTTTTTGTTATTTAAAAAATGTACCTGAACAATATTTAGATATATATAACAGTTTATGCTACTCTAAAATATACATGCTTTTAGATAAATATATGCTCTCATTACTCTTTTAAGAGAAACTGATGTATAGAATTCAGGTGTTAGATATGTATACTGATTCAAAATTATTTCAAGATATTTTCTTAATATAAATGATATTTGTACTAAGTATCTATCCAACACTTAAATATAACATGTATATGTCTATATAACTTCTATTTAACTTCTTTCAAGAATTTTGTAGAAGTATATGATTAATAAGATTTCTCTGAAATTGAAAGTTGGCCCTGATAACTTATTTAGAAACATTGTCTAGTTATGGCATTACTCTTAATTGTTTAAGAATCATATTAGAATCTTTGTGAAAATGTAGTTATTGCTTTTGTAAAAGGTCTATGCCATTAAATGTCATAATGGCATGTTTTCATCATTATAGCATCCTGAAGAGTATTTTCAAAGCCTATGGACATTTCTCCAAATACTACATATTGAGCTCCCATTTGACCCAGCAATATCACTCCTGGGAATATACTCTGGAGACCCTAAACACACAGCAGAAACACTATCTGCACTTCTATATTTATTGCAGCTCTATTCACTATAGCCAGAACCTGGAGACAACCCAAATGCCTGAAAACAGAAGACTGGCTAAATAAACTATGGCACATCTACACAATGGAATATTATGCAAGTGTCAGAAAAGACCTTCATCTTCATGAAATTTACCTGCAAATGGATGGACATGGAGACTATCATGCTGAGTGAAATTAGTCATAAGGAAAAGGACAGACATAGAATGACTGCATTCATTAATGGATATAAATATATACCATTACTCTACTAATTGTGGGAAATGTTAACACCAGACTAGCACTGAGTGTTGAATGTACATAAATGTCTGTAGGACAAGCCACAATGTATAAGAGAAGAGAGAGAGAGACAGACAGACAGACAGACAGACAGACAGACAGACAGACAGACAGACAGACAGACAGACAGAGACAGAGACAAAGGCAGGGAGAAAGAGAAGAAAAGAAAAAGTGCCTGCTATAGAGGCAGGCTGTGGGGGTGGGTGGGAGGGAATGTGGGGACATTGGTGATGGGAATGGGGCACTGGTGGAGGGGTGGGTGCTGGAACACTGTATGAATGAGACCCATTTATGAACAACTTTGTAATAGTATATCTCATGCTGGTATAAATAATAAACATAAATAAATAAATAAATCTGTGCTTTAACATTTCTCCAAACTCTTATCCCCTAATGACTGTTTACATATATATTTTTAAACATTGCTGAGTTTGCTTTTCCAGAATGTTATATCTCTGAAATCAAATCATTTGTAATCAGTTTACATGATTTCATGTAAAATGAGAATTGTAATCATGCTATCTTCTTTGACATTTCATTTCTTGTTTCATTTCTTGTTTCCACATTTCATTTCTTGTTTCTTTTAAGCACTGAATAAATCCCTACTGTCTCAAGTACTGCATTTTTTTCACTTACTGAAGAACTGATTTGGCAGTTATAACTAAAACTGCTATAAAGCCTCATGTACAGCTTTATTTGAGGACATTTGCTGTCAACCCACTTACATAAAAACAAGGGACACAAGGCTTGAGTTCGAAGTTTCAGTAGGTTTAGTTTTTATGGAACCACCAATTGCATTCCAAAATGACTGCACCTTGTTTGTATTCTCAGCAATCATAAACAAGAATTCCTGTTGTCATATCCTGAGCAAAACTTCGTGATGCCAGCATTCCAGAACGTGGCCATTCTACTAAATGACTAGAGATAGATCATTACTGTTTTAATGCCAGTAATGGCATTCCATGCCAACACGAGGTGCACCATCCTTTGTGTGGTTACCTGCCCAACTTCTTTTATGGGAAAAATATCAAGATGTTTTGGTGATTTCTGAAAATAAATGTACTATTCCTTCTGCCTAATTTTAATTTTTGTAGCATTCTGAATGACAGATTTAATCAAATACCCCTCTCTGATACAAGTTTTACAAATATTTTCTCCCAGTTTGTGGCTTGTCTTCTTATTCTCTTTACACTTTATTTCACAAAGCAATTAAAGCTATTTAATAGAGTATATACTATTATTGTTTTCCTTCAGGGATCATGCTTTTGGTGTTGCATACCAAGGAAACATCTCCTTATCTTTGGTCATCCAGGATTTCTTCAAGGCCATCTTCTTAAGAGTTTTACAATTTTGAAACTTATCCAAAGAAACGGACTCCAATATTAGATTCAAGAAAATCTATCTGGTTAGGGGTAAAGATGCTCAAAAGTCCCCTTACCTTTAGCTAAAAATAAAAACAGTGTGTGAAAATCTGTTTGCAGTTATAAGGAAGTGCACCTCAGGGGACCAGTCCAGCAAGGAATTTATTGATGACTCTAGTGCCCACTGGT
The DNA here is from genome assembly GCA_021461705.1 of Cryptotis parvus. Taxonomy (NCBI): domain Eukaryota; kingdom Metazoa; phylum Chordata; class Mammalia; order Eulipotyphla; family Soricidae; genus Cryptotis; species Cryptotis parvus. Next base: position 13,572 of record JAJIBD010027644.1, on the reverse strand, counting down.
CTGCATTATAACTTCACAAAAAATACTATCCCGTGTTGTCTTCCTACAAGAACTTTTACTTGTGAACCATGAGGGCAAGTTGCTTGCTTTGTTCATGTGAGTTCCCCATTTTCTAACTTGCCACTTTTTGTAGTAAAGCTCATTCTCGACTTATCACAAATTCTCTTTGGATTGGCCCTTGAGTGAATCCAAAGTTTACTTGAAGGAAATTTAAAACACTTTTGTGTTTACAGTTCAACCTCTAATGTTCATTTGACTTTAATATTGTAAATATCTTCAATATTTGGAAAACTGTTTTCTTGTCTTTGCTGAAATGATCCTCTTCTCACCTTTCTTCTAAATATGAATTACACGTGATTACTTTTATTCACTTATATCACTTGTCTTTCTGTTGTTCATTGATTTGCTCAAGCGGGCACCAGTAGCATTGTCATACGTCCTGTTGTATGCTAATGTAGTACAAGGGCATATGCTAGCTCCAGGAACATGAATAGCCTCAAACTATTCGTTCTTTTCATGGAAATGAGATCTATAATTGTTACAGGGCCCCTTAAGGCCCTGGGGGATAGGCCAGATTACTTTTATTAGAGATAAATATATTCTCATGCTTATTCAATTTTTTCATAAATTTAGTTTATTCTTTTCCATAGAGTCATTGTATCTTTGAATTTCTCTGGATCCTGAACACAGTTCTCAATTTTCTAAAACAATGAAATTATATCCAGGCCACCAGTTAATTATATATGATCATGAGTTCCAACTTTAAGTTCTAGCTACAAATTTATCACTAAATTCAGGCCTACATTAAACTTTCTAAACAATAACCTGTGGTGCCCTCTCATAATTCATTTTCTCTTGTTCCCCCTCTGGATGGAAACAGAAACTGTCTCTAACTGCTGAGACCCTCACACCCTGACTTACTTCTCAGCAATTATTTTTCACCTTTTTCTCTGGAATGTTATTCAGCCTTCACAAATTCAAAACTATTTTTCCACTTTTATTTGATTTTCTGTATATCTTTCAATTCTGTTCCAATGTTTCTCCACATAGTGAGACCCTTCCAACACACAATTGATAGTGTCATTTTCCTTCTTTGAATTGTTCAGTAGCTTTGCACTAGAGTATTCAACAATCTCTTTGAATCTAACTTTTGTTCACTGTTTTCATGGCTTCCATTTTGTCACAGACTCCACTTTCTACCCTACAGACACGTTTGTGTTTGTGTAGTTCTCTGAGCTAGAAAGCATCCCCCAAGTGCAGGTCTCACCGGCCCTCCCCTCTCTAATACACCCCTTGCATTCATTTCTTTTCTGTAGAGTTTCAGGCTGCCTCATTTGACGTGAACAATAGTAAGATATATGCCTTTGCTGTGTCTGTTTTGTTTTTCAACTATTATAGAGATTCTGTGTTTTATAATACTGTTTATAATGTTTTTTCATTTTCTTACACATAGCTGCCCAGCTTTCCAAGCATCATTTGTTCAAGAGACTTTCTTGGTTCCACTTAATATTTTTTTGCTCCTCTCTCGAAGATAAAGTGATTGTATATTTTAGAGTATGTTTCAGTATATTCAGTTCTATTTCATAAGTCTATGGGTCTGTCTCTACCAATACCATGCTGTTGTAATTATGACTGATTTGTAGTAGAGCTTGAGGCTGGGGAAAGTGATACTTCCATATTCTTTTTCCCAAGGATTGCTTTAACTATTTGTGGGGGCTTTTTATTCCATACAAATTTCAGGAGTGTTTGGTCAATTTTTTTGAAGAATGTCATGGGTTTCTTTATAGGAACCACATTGAATCTGCGTAAGTTTCTAGGGTGTATTACCATTTTGATTATGTTAATTTTCCCAATCCAGGAGCAGGGGAATATTCTCCATTTCCTTAGGTCATCTTTTATTTCTTGAAGTAACATTTCATAGTTTTCTTTGCAGAGATCCTTTATGTTCTTTGTCAAACTGATTCCTAGGTATCAGTTAGATCTCCTCTAATGTCGTGAACAAAAGTCAGATCAAAATGGATTAAAGATATCAATTTCAGATATGAATCTATGAGGACCATTGAAGAAAACACAGGAGAAATGCTCTACAACATCGAAACTAATGGCATCTTCAAAGACAAAACACTAGTGACAAAGCAAATGGAAGCAAAAATAAACAGATGGGATTATCACTTGTCACTTGTCTTCACTTGTCTTCCCGTTGTTCATTGATTTGCTCGAGTGAGAACTAATAACATCTCCATATGTCCTGTTGTGTGCTAGTGTAACCCAAGGGCATCTGCTCACTGCAGGAGCACAAAGAGCTTCAAACCATTCCTTCAGGTCATGGGAATGAGGTCTATACCTATTACTGGTTTTTGGCATATCAAATACAACAAGGGTAGATTTCCAGGCTCTGCCTGGGTTGATAATACCATAGACTTTAAAAGAAACTAAACAAATGGGATTATATGAAACTGAAAAACTTCTGTACCTCAAAAGAAATGGTGACCAAGATACAAAGACAATCCACAGAGTGGGAAAGGATATTCACCCAATAACCATCCATAAGGGGATAATATCCAGGATATATGTCAGGCACTCACTGGTAGCACTTTACAAGAAGGAAACAGCCAATCCCATCAAAAAATGGGGAGAAGAAATGAACAGAAGCTTCCAAAAAGAAGAAATTTGAATGGCCAAAAGGCATATGAAAAAGTGCTCTTCATCTTTAATCATCAGGGTGATGCAAATCAAAACAACAACGAGGTACCATCCCACACCACAGAGACTGGCACACATCCAAAATAGCTAAGAACAACCGGTGCTGGCATGGATGTGGGGAAAAAGGACTTTTGTCCACTGTTGGTGGGAGTGCCGACTGGTCCAGCCCTTTTGGAAAACAATATGGGCATTCCTCTGAAAACTAGATATTGAGCTCCCATTTGATCCAGCAATAGCAATCCTGGGAATATACCTGAGAGACCGAAAACCACATAGCAGAAACACTATCTCTACTTCTTTATTCATCTCTGCCCTCATCACTATAGCTAGAATCTGGAAACAACCTAAATGCCTGAGAACAGAGGACTGGCTAAAGAAACTGTGGTTCATCTATACTATGGAATACTATGCAGCTGTCAGAAAAGATAAAATTATGACATTTACCTGCAAATGGATGGACATGGAGACTATCATGCTGAGTGACATTAGTCAGAAGGAAAAGGATAGATATAGAATGACTGTGTTTATTAATGGGATATAAATATATACTAGTGTTTTTCTAAGTGTGGGAAATGGTAATGGCAGACTAGAACTCACAATTGAATATGCACAAAGAGACTTAAATGATAAACCTTAAATGTCTCTAAATGATAAACCTTACATGATAAACCTTAAATGATTGTTTCTCACCCAGACACCACCTTCATTAGCGAGCTGCATCGCTGTTGTTGGGTCGGGCAGACAGCCTTGAACAAATAATTAGCCCCAAGACTAGAATTGCACATTCTAATAAGGAGGCTACAGAAGCACCTAGAGTATGCTCCCGCATGGCAGAGCCTGGCAAGCTACCGTGTCGTATTTGATATGCCAAATACCAGTAACAATTATAGACCTCATTCCCATGACCTGATGGAATGGTTTGAGGCTCTTTATGTTCCTAGGGCAAGCAGGTGCCCTTGGGCTCTACTTGCATGAGACAGGACATATGGTGGGAGATATTACTGGTGCCCGCTCGAGCAAATCGATGATGAATGGGAAGACAGTGATACAGTGACAGTCTGTAGGGCAAGCCACAGTGGGTAAAAGAGAGAGAGAGAGAGAGAGAGAGAGAGAGAGAGACAGACAGACAGACAGACACACAGACAGAAAGAAAGACAGAGAGAAAAAAAAAGAGAGGAAAAGAAAAGGTGCCTGCTATAGAGGGAGGCTGGGGTTGGGTTCGAGGGAATGTGGGGACATTGGTGAGGTGAATGGGCACTGGAGGGGGATAGGTGCTGGAACACTGTACTACAAAGAACAATTATGAACACCTTTGTAGTTGTATATCTCATGGAGGTAAAATGAAAAATTAAAAATGATGGTAAATGAAAGTACCAGCGTAGGAACTGAGCATTGAAAGTAGACAAAGGATATACATGATTATTGCAGGACTCCTAAGGGCCGCTGCATCTGCTCTGGATTGCCTCCCGCAAATCACTCCGTAGATAAGGGGGGTAGTCTAAATGTGGCAGTTTATCCGACCATGTATGCTGTACTAGCTGGTATAAATATTCTCCCATGCTACCACAATCATCGTGGGACTAGCTAGATCTTACCAGCATATTAGCCTGGCCACGTAGGACACCTAAGTAATTAGACCAGAGAGAAATGCTGTTTGCTTCCAAGCAAACAAGCATGGCTCCCTGATATACTCAAAGGCAACTAAAATATAAAACTACAATGAAGTAGAGGAGACTTGTGAAGGCTTGGAGAAATATTTAACTGGCATTGGTGTTGGTCAAGGACATGCCATCTCAGAAACCCCCTTCTCTACACTACAAAAGCATTCCTAAGCAGATTTCGGCTCAAAACATTAGCACAGTAAAGGCCCTAGGTGAGGTGCAGGGGAGGGATTACCTAAGGGCATTGGACCCTCCCTGCTTTCCATAACAGTGGGAGGAAGGTCTGAGTTACAGGGATATAAACTAGCCGGTTCCCGCTCTCGCTCTCTTCTTCTTCCTTGTGGGATCTCTCTCCTTGTGAGCGTGCATTCCCCTTGGAAGCTTTTACACGTGGTGGTCGCCATCTTGGCCTACACGTGGCTGGGGTTCTAGCCTGGAATCCTAAGCATCGGGTTTTTCCTTTTGCTGATTTGTATGCCTGAACCTGTGATAAGTAAAGCCTTTTAAAACTGCATCGGATTCCTGAGTTTTCATCCATTCCTCGCCGGCTTCGGAGGTAGAAGGGAACTTCGCTTCCCGGCACTGTCAGGGGACCCCGCGAGCGCCCCGACATTTGGCGTCCCTGGGTGGGCACCACGAACATCGTCTGGTCTAATTATCATCGGACAGAGATCATCTGCCTCCGAACCGTGAGTAAAATGATGGATATCTCATGGTATAGATACATTGTATCTTTTATTGGCTCAGAACCATACATAGCCCAGTCTATAAAGTTCCTTTCTGAGAACTATTCTATCTTTTCACAAATCATCTGGGTCCTTGCGATTTTTAAACTGTACCTTTGTGTAAGGACAATGTTTAATAGAGAGAGGGAAGAAAGTAATAAATTGAATGCAATCTTAAGGGACGAGGTTTACTCAGCGATTAAAGAAATAAGTGAGGATCATAAAACTACAGGTAGACTGGTCTTAAAGCTTGAGGACAGAATTATTAAACAGAGTTTAAAATTTGAAAAGAAATTAGAAGAACAGGAAAGTAAAATTATTAAACAGGATTTAAAATTTGAGAAAAAATTAGAAGAACAGGATTTAAAATTCAAAGAAAAATTAGAAGAACAGGATTTAAAAATTCAAGGAAAAAATTAGAAGAACAGGATTTAAAATTCAAAGAAAAATTAGAAGAACAGGATTTAAAATTCAAAGAAAAAATTAGAAAAACAGAAAAGTAAAATTATTAAACAGAATTTAAAATTTGAAGTAAAGTTTGAAGAGCAGAAAAAAGGATATCGATAAAATCAGCACTATCTTAAAGGAAAAAATTGACAAACAGAGAGATAGAATAGATGGACAGAAAGAGGAGGTTTGGAAGTTACACATAAGATTGAAAGAACAAAAGGAAGAAATATATAGGAAACTTGAAAACTTAAACCAGGAAATGGATGTGTTACGCAGGGAGATTTCTGATTTCATCACTTATCAATCAGGACCTAGCGCATACCCAATACTGAGGCGTGAACCAACTAAAAGCCGTTCACAAACACGCCCCAAGGCTGTAGACTTGAAAAAGGTGTATACATTCCCAGCAAAAAAAATCTAAAAAAGAATTCTAATGTGGCTGATAACTTAGAGGAGGAACAGGAAAACCCAGAGGAGGCAAATTCCCAAGCTGAAAATCTCCCCAGAGTTAATACCCTCAATGGGGGTAGATGTTCCTCTGCCAGATACTACAAGCTCTGATGAGGAAGAGCGGGAGGAACAGATTAGCTCGAATCAAAGAGCAAAGCCCAGCAATCTTTCTCATGACCAATCTAAAGATAAAGTAAAACCGATTCATGAAGACTTAAAAATTGAGGCAATAACCCCTTTTAGGAAGGCTTGCGACAGGTTTGGAATATCAAGTCCTTATGCTTTAAAATATTTAGCTGATTGGAGCAAAAATAGTCAGTGGGTATTGGGAGACTTTGAAATGGTAGCCCATACTTGTCTAAACAAATCACAGTACATGCAATGGCAAATGTGGTATGCAGATGGGGTTAACCGGAATATTGACACTTTAAGAGAAAAGGAATCAGGCCATACTATAACTTTTGCCATGCTAAAAGGTGAAGGTGAATGGCAAAAGAAAGCAAAACAAGCGACATTACCTGAACCTATTTTAAAATTTGTTCGGGAGACAGCATTAAAAGCGTGGGAAAGAGTAGGTTCCGACCCAGAATTTCTAGGTAGCTATACGAAAATTTACCAGGGTCGTGATGAACCATACTTTGATTTTGTTGGGAGATTATGTGAAACAATCCAAAGACAGGTTCAAGACCCAACCACTCAAGAAATCCTAAAACGAAACTTAGCATATGAGAATGCTAATCAAAAATGTCGAGCATTACTATATAGTATTAAGGAAAAGGATGACCTCATGGGGTATCTAAAGGCCTGTAGAAATGTCGGTTTAACCTCCCATAGAACACAGGATGATATAGAGGCTTATCCCATACAGCAGGAGGATCAGGAGAGGGATGAAATGTCAAACAGCTTTAGGGGGAGAAACAATAAACTCCAAAGGATAAACAATAATCGGAGAAACTATTCTAATAATCGCAACTCCACCCCTCGGAGGGCCCCACCTGGACCATGCCCAAGGTGCAGAAAAGGAAAACATTGGGCCAGAGACTGTCGGTCTTGGAGGCGAAGTCAGCCTCAGGCTTCATCTGGACAGATAACCTGCTTTAGCTGCGGAAAGAAGGGACACACCCGTAGAGATTGCCCATCTTCTAAAACTATCAATACAGGGCAACATTCTAATAATCCCTTTATAGGAAATGTTACATGGACCCCCTCCCAGGTTCCACAAGCTCCGCAGGCTCAAATAACATCTATGCCTCCCCTAATGCGGGAAACTGGGTGGGGGGCCAGCCCCAGGCCCAGCTGAATCCAGGGGCACTCTCCTTCATTCCACCTGCCCAGTATCCTCCGAATCAGAATCCACAGAATTACAGTCAATAAATGCTCTCTGGCCTACCCCATCAGGCAATGGCAGTCTCGACATTCTCTGCCAGCTGTCACAATATACCCAAGTCAAGACCCCTACATGCTAAAAACAGGGATAAAAGGACCTGCTCCCCCAGGTAGTATGGGTTTAATTCAGGGGAGGCGATTGGCTGAAATTTAAGGGAATTATGGTGCATTTCGGACTTCTGGATCCTGAATCTCATGGAGAGATAATACTGTCAATATCTGTGCCAACTAAATGGACTTTTTAAAAAAGGGGAACCACTTGCTAAACTATTATTATTTTTTGAGGATCCGTGTAGTCAGTCCGAACACCCCTACAGCTGGTGGCTTAAACAGTACCAACCATTCTGCCAACTTCATTGTTGGTTATACAGCCACACAGAACCAAGCCCACCAGCCACCTGCTAACTATCTAGTTGGATACACTACCAGAATTTCTCAGGCCAAGCGGCCGGTTATACCCATCGAAATTTATAAAAGGAAATTCAAAGGCATGTTGGATACAGGGGCAGACATATCCATAATCTCCACCAAGTATTGGCCCTCTAACTGGGCCCTAAAGAAAGTGCCCCATAGCCTGAGCGGGGTAGGCAATATCTCCTCCTCTCTTCTCCGACAGAGTGCCAGGTGGCTGCCGTGTATTGGCCCTGAAGGGAATGTAGCCATGGTCCAGCCTTATATAGCCCCTATGCCTTTAACTTTATGGGGTCGAGACATGCTGGAGCAGTGGGGGGGCAGTAATCCACATGCCTCGTCCAATTCCCCGTCGAGCACCAATTCCAGCTCTCCATAATAAGCCTAACACCGGGAGTAACCCTTTTTAATTGGGGCCGCTGTGGTTAAGCGCCCACCACCTATCCGTATTCAGTGGAAGTCTGACAAACCTATATGGACACCACAGTGGCCCCTCAATACCAAAAAAGTTAGAGGCGCTAACAAATCTAGTGGAAGAACAGCTGAAATTAGGACATATTGAGGAAACGTTTTCAGAATGGAATTCTCCTGTTTTTGTAATACAGAAAAAATCAGGCAAATGGCGTTTGCTGATTGACTTAAGGAATGTAAATTCTACTATGGTCCCCATGGGAGCCCTACAACCTGGGCTCCCCCTCTCCAGCAGCTATTCCTAAGGATTGGCCGCTAATTATCATAGATTTAAAAGACTGCTTTTACAGCATACCTATCCACCCAGATGATCGGTAAAGGTTTGCATTTTCAGTCCCTTCCATTAATCATAAAGGTCCTTTACTTAGGTTTCAGTGGACAGTATTGCCCCAAGGGATGACTAATTCACCTAGGATGTGTCAACACTTTGTTGATGAGGTTTTTGCGACCCATTCGTGCTAAATTTCCTGGTGCATACATCATCCACTACATGGATGATATCCTGCTAGCTTGTGATAATTCCAGAGATCTCCAGAATTTATATAATGATGTAATGACAGTTTTACCAGAGGCTGGCTTACAAGTAGCTCCGAAAAAATTCAGATGCAGCCTCCATATGAATATTTGGGCTATGCTCTTGACCGCACTACAGTGCGTCCTCAAAAAAATTTCCATTAGTCAGAAAGGGCTCAAAACCTTGAATGATTTTCAAAAACTGCTGGGGGATATCAACTGGGTGCGCCCCCCTCCTTGGTATTCCTAACTGTGAGCTCAGTAACCTGTTCCACACCCTTAAAGGTGATCCTGCTTTAAATAGCCCAAGGCAGCTAACTCCTAAAGCTCAGAAGGAATTAGATTTTTTCATGGATCGGCTTCAAAAATCTTACCTCTCCAGATTTAATCCCGGAGAAAAGGTATGGTTCTTGGTCTTCAACACTCCCGAGTCTCCAACTGCTGCTATAGCCCAATTATCTGGACCGTTAGAATGGGTTTACTTACATAACAAGCAGAATCGTACTGCTACACCTTACCTTGAGATGATAGCTAACCTTATAATTAAGGGAAGATCAAGAACCCAAGTATTACTTGGACATGATCCCCATGTAATTGTACTACCTGACCCTAAAAAAGAAATTGAAGCTGTTTTACCACTCAGTGAAATCCTTCAGAGAGCTTTAGCAGATTTTTCAGGAGAAATATCTTATCATTACCCAGCTGGAAAAACCTGGGAATTTCTGAAAAGGACACCTTTTGTAATTTCCACCATTGTCCGCTCCTCTCCCATTCCTGATGCTCCAGTGTATTATATTGATGGCTCCTCATCAGGAAGGGGTGGAATTACAGGTCCTTCGTTGACCACTACTGTACATACAAATTATAAATCTGCCCAACAAGTGGAACTCGCCACCCTGATACATTTACTATCCCATGTATCTGGCCCATGTAATGTGGTGAGTGATTCTGCATATGTAGTTGGTTTATTTCCTGGAATTGTCACTGCTTCTTTAAATGCCCATAATCCTATAATTCAGGAGCTACTCCATAAACTACAAGATCTCCTCCGAAATAGAACATTCCCTATATACATCTCCCACATCCGTTCTCACAGCCGACTCCCGGGCCAATGGTTCGAGGAAACGAAGCAGCAGATCTCTTGGCAGCACCAGTATTTAAATCAGCTGAGGAAGAGCACCAGACTCTACATACAAATGCCCGCCGCCTTCATGTACACCATGGCATCCCATGGAGACAAGCTAGACAAATTGTCCGCAACTGTCCTGTCTGTGCTCCTTTACATTGTACATCTCATGTAGCAGGAGCAAATCCTCGAGGTTTACAGACAAACCAATTGTGGCAGATGGTTATAACTCATACTAACTTATTTCCCAACAAACCTTTCCTTCATGTGGTCATCGATACATATTCCCGGTTCATATGGGCTGTTCCTATGACGTCTGAAAGAGCTAAATCTGTTTGTTCATTTTTACTCCAGTGCTTCTCCGTCATGGGTATTCCCCATACCATAAAAACAGATAATGGTCCTGCTTACACCAGCAAAACCTTCAAATCCTTTTTGCGGGGAATGGCAGATCAAACATATTACAGGAATTCCATATAATCCACAAGGACAAGGAATAGTTGAACGTGCCCACAGAACGCTTTAAAACTCAGCTATTAAAGCAACGAAAAACAAGCATGCCTCCAATGGATTCTTTATCTTTAACATTATTCACCTTAAACTTCTTAAATATACCTCAAGGAGATCCCTATACTGCGGCTGAACGTCACTTTCAAGAAGATATGCAAACTCAAAAAACAGTCAATTCACCTATCTGGGTGAAAATTGATGATAAATGGATTGCAGGTCACCTCCTCATTCGGGAAGAGGCTATGCTTTCATTTCTACAGACGATAACCCTGCCAAGAAACTCTGGGTCCCTCTGCAACTTGTTAAGACTAGAATTCTCCAAGAATCAGAAAACAACTAATTCTTTCAATATAAAGTCTTAAATTTTAAATTGCAAGTTGCTGTTTAAACTTCCTGGATTGGTTCATTTTAATAATGATCTTGTTTTGCAGTCTGTGATCATGGTTCATGTCTAATATCTTGCCTTACAGCCTAAATGTTTTCTTTCCAAAAAAAAAAAAAGGGTGGAAAAATGGGTGGACTCTGAATATAGTGCTCAATGTCAATATGTTTCAAGGACTAATGTTAAAGTTTCCCTTTTTTAATGTTTTGCTCACAGGTATTTGCAGAAAAAGAACTTGGCTGCTGCAGATTCCTTCTATGTTGCTTCCGAGGCTTTGGACTCTGATCACAGTGCTCATTACAAAAATGTTTGCTAAATCAATGAAAAATTGTTTTTCTAATGATTCTGTTCACAGGATGAGATATTCGAATCCAGTAAACCTGCGCTACAGTGCTCAATACTCCGAGACTCCTAAAACAGTGCTCGCTAAAAATTTAATAATTTGCAAAACTAATTTTTCCCAATGCTCTATTCACAGGAAAAGACACTTTCTCACCATCATTTGCCGGCTTTATATTTATGAAGCTCTTGACTCGTTACCATTTATCACCCTAAATGGGTCACATATACAGCTGTAAGATATTGATGGATCAAATGTATGTGTGCGCTTGTGTGCATGTGGTGGCCACCATTATGTTTGTGATTAATGCTGTGTCTATGTTATGTCTCAACTACTACCTTCTCAATTTCTGACCACTACAAACCTCTATTACATTCATCAGCTCCACTGCTGATCCACTAGATTTATCAATTTTAAAATCATCAATTCTCATACTTATTTCCCTGCTCCACCCATGTTGGAGCTTCTTTATGTTCTTCTCTCCATCCCAGACTTGGATCCCTACAAAGCCTTAAAATCTCTACTTGTGATTAACCTCGAAAAGTGTTTTTGTCTCGCCTAAAATTAAGCTACAGGTACAGTTACCGGTGCCAATGTTCCCCTTGCTGAAGAAGCCCTGCAAGACACCCACACCGATGTTCCTGACACCTGTTCCAGCGCTCAAGACTCCTGTTACAGAGTTCGAGATATTACACCAATGTTCCAGACACCTGTTCCAGCACTCAAGACTCCTGTTCCAGAGTTCGAGATATTTGTTCCCGTGTTCCAGAGACCCGATCCAGTGTTCCTGACAATTCAACGAGTTCCTGATCGCTGCTCTCCAGAGACTCATACTCATATGATCACCGCTATTGCTGTCCCAGAAGTAGCCCCACAGACTTTGTTCCAGACACCCGACTTTACATAAAATATAGCAAATTGACTCTCACAAATTATGGACAGTGCAAACTATAGTCCATTATAATCAGACAGCTAGAAACACTTTGTCATGAACTTTGCTTTGGGTCCAAAAAACAAGTTAGGATCCTAAAGTAACATGTATTATCATTTTGTAATTGGAATTGTTTTTTCTTATCTTAATTTTCTGTACATTACTAAATATTTCTTACCTTTTCAATTTTTATTAGTAAACTAATCAGGGGAGTTGTTGCAGGACTCCTAAGGGCCGCTGCATCTGCTCTGGATTGCCTCCCGAAAATCACTCCGTAGATAAGGGGGTAGTCTAAATGTGGCAGTTTATCCGACCATGTATGCTGTACTAGCTGGTATAAATATTCTCCCATGCTACCACAATCATCGTGGGACTAGCTAGATCTTACCAGCATATTAGCCTGGCCACGTAGGACACCTAAGTAATTAGACCAGAGAGAAATGCTGTTTGCTTCCCAAGCAAACAAGCATGGCTCCCTGATATACTCAAAGGCAACTAAAATATAAAACTACAATGAAGTAGAGGAGACTTGTGAAGGCTTGGAGAAATATTTAACTGGCATTGGTGTTGGTCAAGGACATGCCATCTCAGAAACCCCCTTCTCTACACTACAAAAAGCATTCCTAAGCAGATTTCGGCTCAAAACATTAGCACAGTAAAGGCCCTAGGTGAGGTGCAGGGAGGGATTACCTAAGGGCATTGGACCCTCCCCTGCTTTCCATAACAGTGGGAGGAAGGTCTGAGTTACAGGGATATAAACTAGCCGGTTCCCGCCTCCCTTCCTTCTTCTTCCTTGTGGGATCTGTCTCCTTGTGAGCGCGCATTCCCCTTGGAAGGTTTTCTCCTTTACACGTGGTGGTCGCCATCTTGGCCTACACGTGGCTGGGGGTTCTAGCCTGGAATCCTAAGCATCGGGTTTTTCCTTTTGCTGATTTGTATGCCTGAACCTGTGATAAGTAAAGCCTTTTAAAACTGCATCGGATTCCTGAGTTTTCATCCATTCCTCGCCGGCCCGGAGGTAGAAGGGAACTCGCTTCCCGGCACTATCGGGGACCCCGCGGAGCGCCCCGACACATGATAACCTCTTAATGTATGTATTGCAATCCACAATGTGTAAGAGAAGGAAAAGAGAGAGAGACAGAGAGACAGAGAGAGACAGAGAGAGACAGAGAGACAGAGAGAGACAGAGAGAGAGACGGAAGTGAAAATTGCCTGTCATAGACATAGGCTGGGGAGGGGGAAAATCAGGAGACATTGGTGGTGGGAAACGAGCAATGGTGGAGGGATGGGTGCTGGAACACTGTATGACTGAATTCCAAAAATGAACACTTTTGTAACTGTATATCTCACGATATATACAGTCCGCACTCAGGAATCACTCCTGTGGGCTCTGGGATGCTTAGATCCAACTGGTGGGCCCTGTCCAGAGCAAGTGCCCTACCTGCTGTACGCTTCTCTCTGCCCATATGATTGTCATTTTAAACAGTATATTATGATACTATTTTTTGTATCT
>JAJIBD010027643.1:0-19427 GCA_021461705.1 Cryptotis parvus | reverse complement strand
TGTTGCAGGACTCCATAGGGCGCTGCATCTGCTCTGGACTGCCTCCCAGAAAATCACTCCGTAGATAAGGGGGGGGTAGTCTAAATGTGGCAGTTTATCTGACCATGTATGCTGTACTAGCTGGTATAAATACTCTCCCATGCTATCACAATCATCTGGGGACTAGCTGGATCTTACCAGCATATTAGCCTGGCCACGTAAGGACACCTAAGTAATTAGACCAGAGAGAAATGTTGTTTGCTTCCAAGCAAACAAGCATGGCTCCCTGATAAAATATAAAACTACAATGAAGTAGAGGAGACTTGTGAAGGCTTGGAGAAATATTTAACTGGCATTGGTGTTGGTCCTTGGTACAGTGACATGCCATCTCAGAAACCCCTTCTCTACATTTCAAAGGCCTTCCCGGCTCAAAACATTAGCACAGTAAAGGCCCTAGGTGAGATGCAGGGAGGGGGTTACCTGAGGGCATTGGACCCTCCCTGCTTTCCATAACAATGGGAGGAAGGTCTGAGTTGCGGGGGGGTATAAACTAGCCGGTTCCCGCTCTCCCGGGTTTCTTCTTCCCGGTGGATTTCGCCTTGTGAGCGGTTGTCCCCTTGGAAGTTTCACACGTGGTGGTTGCCATGCCATCTTGGCCTACACGTGGCTGGGGTTCTAGCCTGGAATCCTAAGCATCGGGTTTTTCTCTTTTGCTGATTTGTATGCCTGAACCTGTGACAAGTAAAGTCTTTTAAAACCGCATCAGATTCCTGAGTGTTCATCCATTCCTCGCCTGCTTCGGAGGTAGAAGGGAACTCGCTTCCCGCACTGTCGGGACCTCGGGGAGCGCCCCAACATTTGGCGCCCCTGGTTGTGGGCACCACGAACATCGTCTGGTCTAATTATCATCGGACAGAGATCATCTGCCTCCGAACCGTGAGTAAAATGATGGATATCTCATGGTATAGATACATTGTATCTTTTATTGGCTCGGAACCATACATAGCCCAGTCTATAAAGTTCCTTTCTGAGAACTACTCTATCTTTTTCACAAATCATCTGGGTCCTTGCGATTTTTTAAACTGTACCTTTGTGTAAGGACAATGTTTAATAGAGAGAGGGAAGAAAGTAATAAATTGAATGCAATCTTAAGGGGACGAGATTTACTCAGCGATTGAAGAAATAAGTGAGGATCATAAAGCTACAGGTAGACTGGTCTTAAAGCTTGAGGACAGAATTATTAAACAGAGTTTAAAAATTTGGAAAAGAAATTAGAAGAACAGGAAAGTAAAATTATTAACCAGATTTTAAAATTTGAGGAAAAATTAGAAGAACAGGATTTAAAATTCAAGGAAAAATTAGAAGAACAGGATTTAAAATTCAAAGAAAAAATTAGAAGAACAGGAAAAGTAAAATTATTAAACAGGATTTAAAATTTGAAGTAAAGTTTGAAGAGCAGAAGAAGGATATCGGATAAAATCAGCATTATCTTAGAGGAAGAAATTGACAGACAGAGAGATAGAATAGATGGACAGAAAGAGGAGGTTTGGAAGTTACACATAAGATTGAAAGAACAAAAGGAAGAAACATATAGGAAACTTGAAAAACTTAAACCAAGAAAATGGATGTGTTACGCAGGGAGATTTCTGATTTCATAACTTATCAATCAGGACCTAGCGATACCCAATACTGAGGCGTGAACCAACTAAAAGCCATTCACAAACACGCCCAAAACTGTGGACTTGAAAAAGGTGTATACATTCCCAGCAAAAAATCTAAAAAGAATTCTAATGTGGCTGATAACTTAGAGGAGGAAAAGGAAAACCCAGAGGAGGCAAATTCCCAAGCTGAAAATCTCTCCAGAGTTAATACCCTCAATGGGGTAGATGTTCCTCTGCCAGATACTACAAGCTCTGATGAGGAAGAAGGGGAGAAACAGATTAGCTCGAGTCAAAGAGCAAAAGCCCAGCAATCTTTCTCATGACCAATCTAAAGATAAAGTAAAACCGATTCATGAAGACTTAAAAATTGAGGCAATAACCCCGTTAGGAAGGCTTGAGACAGGTTTGGAATATCAAGTCCTTATACTTTTAAAATATTTAGCTGATTGGAGTGAAAATGATCAGTGGGTATTGGGAGACTTTGAAATGGTAGCCCATACTTGTCTAAACAAATCACAGTACATGCAATGGCATATGTGGTATGCAGATGGGGTTAACCAGAATATTGACACTTTAAGAGAAAAGGAATCAGGCCATACTATAACTTTTGCCATGCTAAAAGGTGAAGGTGAATGGAAAAAGAAAGCAAAACAAGCGACATTACCTGAACCTATTTTAAAATTTGTTCGGGAGACAGCATTAAAAGCGTGGGAAAGAGTAGGTTCCGACCCAGAATTTCTAGGTAGCTATACGAAAATTTACCAGGGTCGTGATGAACCATACTTTGATTTTGTTGGGAGATTATGTGAAACAATCCAAAGACAGGTTCAAGACCCAACCACTCAAGAAATCCTAAAAACGAAACTTAGCATATGAGAATGCTAATCAAAAATGTCGAGCATTACTATATGGTATTAAGGAAAAGGATGACCTCATGGGGGTATCTAAAGGCCTGTAGAAATGTCGGTTTAACCTCCCATAAAACACAGGATGATATAGAGGCTTATCCCATACAGCAGGAGGATCAGGAGAGGGATGAAATGTCAGACAGCTCTAGGGGGAGAAACAATAAACTTCAAAGGATAAACAATAATAGGAGAAACTATTCTAATAATCGCAGCTCCACCCCGAGGGGCCCCACCTGGACCATGCCCAAGGTGCAGAAAATGAAAACATTGGGCCAGAGACTGTCGGTCTTGGAGGCGAAGTCAGCCTCAGGGCTTCATCTGGACAGATAACTTGCTTTAGCTGCAGAAAGAAGGGACACACCCGTAGAGATTGCCCATCTTCTAAAACTATCAATACAGGGCAACATTCTAATAATCCCTTTATAGGAAATGTTGCATGGACCCTCCCAGGTTCCATAAGCTCCGCAGGCTCAAATAACAGCTATGCCTCCCCCTAATGCGGGAAACTGGGTGGGGCCAGCCCCAGGCCCAGCTGGAATCCAGGGGCACTCTCCTTCATTCCACCTGCCCAGTATGCTCCGAATCAGAATCCACAGAATTACAGTCAATAAATGCTCTCTGGCCTACCCCATCAGGCAGTGGCAGTCTCGACATTCTCTGCCCTAAGACTGTCGCAATATACCCAAGTCAAGACCCCCTACATGCTAAAAACAGGGATAAAAGGACCTGCTCCCCGGTAGTATGGGTTTAATTCAGGGAGCGATTGGCTGAAATTTAAGGGAATTATGGTGCATTTTGGACTTCTGGATCCTGAATCTCATGGAGAGATAATACTGTCAATATCTGTGCCAACTAAATGGACTTTTTAAAAAAGGGGAACCACTTGCTAAACTATTATTATTTTTTGAGGATCCGTGTAGTCAGTCCGAACACCTCTACAGCTGGTGGCTTAAACAGTACCAACCATTCTGCCAACTTCATTGTTGGTTATGCAGCCACACAGAACCAAGCCCACCAGCCACCTGCTAACTATCTAGTTGGGTACACTGCCAGAATTTCTCAGGCCAAGCGGCCGGTTATACCCATCGAAATTTATAAAAGGAAATTCAAAGGCATGTTGGATACAGGGGGCAGACATATCCATAATCTCCACCAAGTATTGGCCCTCTAACTGGGCCCTAAAAGAAAGTGTCCCATAGCCTGAGCGGGGTAGGCAATATCTCCTCCTCTCTTCTCCGACAGAGTGCCAGGTGGCTGCCGTGTATTGGCCCTGAAGGGAATGTAGCCATGATCCAGCCTTATATAGCCCCTATGCCTTTAACTTTTATGGGGTCGAGACATGCTGGAGCAGTGGGGGGCAGTAATTCACATACCTCGCTCCAATTCCCGGTCGAGCACCAATTCCAGCTCTCCATAATAAGCCTAACACCGGGAGTAACCCTTTTTAATTGGGGCCGCTGGGTTAGCGCCCACTACCTATCCGTATTCAGTGGAAGTCTGACAAACCTATATGGACGACCACAGTGGCCCCTCAATACCAAAAAAAGTTAGAGGCGCTAACAAATCTAGTGGAAGAACAGCTGAAATTAGGACATATTGAGGGAAACGCTTTCAGAATGGAATTCTCCTGTTTTTGTAATACAGAAAAAATCAGGCAAATGGCGTTTGCTGATTGACTTAAGGAATGTAAATTCTACTATGGTCCCCATGGGAGCCCTACAACCTGGGCTCCTCTCCAGCAGCTATTCCTAAGGATTGGCCGCTAATTATCATAGATTTAAAAGACTGCTTTTACAGCATACCTATCCACCCAGATGATCGGAAAAGGTTTGCATTTTCAGTCCCTTCCATTAATCATAAAGGTCCTTTACCTAGGTTTCAGTGGACAGTATTGCCCCAAGGAATGACTAATTCACCTACGATGTGTCAACACTTTGTTGATGAGGTTTTGCGACCCATTCATGCTAAATTTCCTGAGTGCATACATCATCCACTACATGGATGATATCCTGCTAGCTTGTGATAATTCCAGAGATCTCCAGAATTTATATAATGATGTAATGACAGTTTTACCAGAGGCTGGCTTACAAGTAGCTCCGAGAAAATCCAGATGCAGCCTCCATATGAATATTTGGGCTATGCTCTTGACTGCACTACAGTACGCCCTCAAAAAGATCTCCCATTAGTCAGAAAAGGCTCAAAACCTTGAATGATTTTCAAAAACTGCTGGGGGATATCAACTGGGTGCGCCCCTCCTTGGTATTCCTAACTGTGAGCTCAGTAACCTGTTCCACACCCTTGAAGGTGATCCTGCTTTTAAATAGCCCAAGGCAGCTAACTCCTAAAGCTCAGAAGGAATTAGATTTTTTTCATGAATCGGCTTCAAAAAATCTTACCTCTCCAGATTTAATCCAGGAGAAAAGGTATGGTTCTTGGTCTTCAACACTCCCGAGTCTCCAACTGCTGCTATAGCCCAATTATCTGGACCGTTAGAATGGGTTTACTTACATAACAAGCAGAATCGTACTGCTACACCTTACCTTGAGATGATAGCTAACCTTATAATTAAGGGAAGATCAAGAACCCAAGTATTACTTGGACATGATCCCCATGTAATTGTACTACCCGACCCTAAAAAGAAATTGAAGCTGTTTTACCACTGAGTGAAATCCTTCAGAGAGCTTTAGCTGATTTTTCAGGAGAAATATCTTATCATTACCCAGCAGGAAAAACCTGGGAATTTCTGAAAAGGACACCTTTTGTAATTTCCACCATTATCCGCTCCTCTCCCATTCCTGATGCTCCAGTGTATTATATTGATGGCTCCTCATCAGGAAGGGGTGGAATTACAGGTCCTTCATTGACCACTACTGTGCATACAAATTATAAATCTGCCCAACAAGTGGAACTCCGCCACCTTGATACATTTACTATCCCGTATATCTGGCCCATGTAATGTGGTGAGTGATTCTGCATATGTAGTTGGTTTATTTCCTGGAATTGTCACTGCTTCTTTAAATGCCCATAATCCTATAATTCAGGAGCTACTCCATAAACTACAAGATCTCCTCCGAAATAGAAACATTCCCTATATACATCTCCCACATCCGTTCTCACAGCCGACTCCCGGGCCAATGGTTCGAGGAAACGAAGCAGCAGATCTCTTGGCAGCACCAGTATTTAAATCAGCTGAGGGAAGAGCACCAGACTCTACATACAAATGCCCGCCACCTTCATGTACACCATGGCATCCCATGGAGACAAGCTAGACAAATTGTCCGCGAACTGTCCTGTCTGTGCTCCTTTACATTGTACATCTCATGTAGCAGGAGCAAATCCTCGAGGTTTACAGACAAAACCAATTGTGGCAGATGGATATAACTCATACTAACTTATTTCCCAACAAACCTTTCCTTCATGTGGTCATCGATACATATTCCCGGTTCATATGGGCTGTTCCTATGACGCCTGAAAGAGCTAAATCTGTTTGTTCATTTTTACTCCAGTGCTTCTCCATCATGGGTATTCCCCATACCATAAAAACAGATAATGGTCCTAAGCTTACACCAGCAAAACCTTCAAATCCTTTGCGAGGAATGGCAGATCAAACATATTACAGGAATTCCATATAATTCACAAGGACAAGGAATAGTTGAACGTGCCCACAGAATGCTTAAAAACTCAGCTATTAAAGCAACGAAAAACAAGCATGCCTCCAATGGATTCTTTATCTTTAACATTATTCACCTTAAACTTCTTAAATATACCTCAAGGAGATCCCTATACCGCGGCTGAACGTCACTTTCAAGAAGATATGCAAACTCAAAAACAGTCAATTCACCTATTTGGGTGAAAATTGATGATAAATGGATTGCAGGTCACCTCCTCATTCGGGGAAGAGGCTATGCTTTCATTTCTACAGACGATAACCCTGCCAAGAAACTCTGGGTCCCTCTGCGACTTGTTAAGACTAGAATTCTCCAAGAATCAGAAAACAACTAATTCTTTCAATATAAAGTCTTAAATTTTAAATTGCAAGTTCCTGTTTAAACTTCCTGGATTGGTTCCTTTAAATAATGATCTTGTTTTGCAGTCTGTGATCATGGTTCATGTCTAATATCTTGCCTTACAGCCTAAATATTTTCTTTCTTACAAAAAAAAAGGTGGAAAAATGGGTGGACTCTGATCACAGTGCTCATTACAAAAAATGTTTGCTAAATCAATGAAAAATTGTTTTTCTAATGATTCTGTTCACAGGATGAGATATTCGAATCCAGTAAACCTGCTCTACAGTGCTCAATACTCCGAGACTCCTAAAACAGTGCTCGCTAAAAATTTAATAATTTGCAAAACTAATTTTTCCCAATGCTCTATTCACAGGAAAAGACACTTTCTCACCATCATTTGCCGGCTTTATATTTATGAAGCGCTTGACTCGTTACCATTTATCACCCTAAATGGGTCACATATACAGCTGTAAGATATTGATCGATCAAATGTATGTGTGTGTGTGCATGTGGTGGCCACCATTATGTTTGTGATTAATGTTGTGTCTATGTTATGTCTCAACTACTACCTTCTCAATTTCTGACCACTACAAACCTCTATTACATTCATCAACTCCACTGCTGATCCACTAGATTTATCAATTTTAAAATCATCAATTCTCATACTTATTTCCCTGCTCCACCCATGTTGGAGCTTCTTTATATTCTTCTCTCCATCCCAAACTTGGATCCCTACAAAGCCTTAAAATCCCTACTTGTGATTAACCTCGAAAAGTGTTTTTGTCTCGCCTAAGCTACAGGTACAGTTACCTGTGCCAATGTTCCCTTGCTGAAGAAGCCCTGCAAGACGCCCACACCGATGTTCCAGACACCTGTTCCAGCACTCAAGACTCCTGTTCCAGAATTCGAGATACTTGTTCCAGTGTTCCTGAGACCCAATCCAGTGTTCCTGACAATTCAACGAGTTCCTGATCGCTGCTCTCCAAAGACTCATACTCATATGATCACCGCTATTGCTGTTCCAGAAGTAGCCCCACAGACTTTGTTCCAGACACCCGACTTTACATAAAATATAGCAAATTGACTCTCACAAATTATGGACAGTGCAAACTATAGTCCGTTATAATCAGACAGCTAAAAACACTTTGTCTTGAACTTTGCTCTGGGTCCAAAAACAAGTTAGGATCCTAAAGTAACATGTATTATCATTTTGCAATTGGAATTGTTTTTTCTTATCTTAATTTTCTGTACATTACTAAATATTTCTTACCTTTTCAATTTTTATTAGTAAACTAATCAGGGGGAGTTGTTGCAGGACTCCTAAGGGCCGCTGCATCTGCTCTGGACTGCCTCCCGAAAATCACTCCGTAGATAAGGGGTAGTCTAAATGTGGCAGTTTATCTGACATGTATGCTGTACTAGCTGGTATAAATATTCTCCCATGCTATCACAATCATCGTGGGACTAGCTAGTTCTTACCAGCATATTAGCCTGGCCAAGTAAGGACACCTAAGTAATTAGACCAGAGAGAAATGCTGTTTGCTTCCCAAGCAAACAAGCATGGCTCCCTGATAAAATATAAAACTACAATGAAGTAGAGGAGACTTGTGAAGGCTTGAGAAATATTTAACTGGCATTGGTGTTGGTCCTTGGTACAGTGACATGCCATCTCAGAAACCCCCTTCTCTACATTTCAAAGGCCTTCCTGGCTCAAAACATTAGCACAGTAAAGGCCCTAGGTGAGATGCAGGGAGGGGTTACCTGAGGGCATTGGACCCTCCCTGCTTTCCATAACAATGGGAGGAAGGTCTGAGTTGCGGGGGTATAAACTAGCCGGTTCCCGCTCTCCCGGGTTTCTTCTTCCCGTGGGATTTCGCCTTGTGAGCGTTTTATCCCCTTGGAAGTTTCACACGTGGTGGTCGCCATCTTGGCCTACACGTGGCTGGGGTTCTAGCCTGGAATCCTAAGCATCGGGTTTTTCCTTTTGCTGATTTGTATGCCTGAACCTGTGATAAGTAAAGTCTTTTAAAACCGCATCGGACTCCTGAGTGTTCATCCATTCCTCGCCTGCTTCGGAGGTAGAAGGGAACTCTCTTCCCGGCACTGTCGGGGACCCCGCGGGAGCGCCCGACACCTTCGTACCAGTCTATAGCACCATTTTCCCATACACGTTCACACAGACACAGAAAAGCAGACATCCACACTCACACACAAAACACACACACACAAATACACACCCTTTAGGTAACCATTTTCCTGTCCTCAGAGTCTTTCCATGCACATTGTATTTATTTCTCTTTTTAAATAGAATTATTTTGGATTTCTTAAATCTATTTAACTTAGATACATATAAATTTAATGTATCACTTGTATCACATGTCTTCCTGTTATTCATCCATTTGCTCTAGTAGACAACAGAAACGTCTCCATTCATTGGGAATAAGGTTCATTATTGATACTATTTCTGCCATATTGATTACACCACGGGTAGCTTGCCAGTCTCTGCCATGGTTCTGGGTTCATCCCAAGGGACCCAGTCTTTATTCTATGTCAGATCATCAACCATTCAGGGTCCATGGGGCGGGGCCCTGGGTATAGACAAGCCTGTCTCCTTTCTGCCACCTACCGATGCAGCCAGGCATCACAGCCACACCTGCAACACCTCTAGTGTTAATGATCAAATAACTAGGTAAATTAGAATACACAGAAAAAGGGTCAAAGAGATAATATAGTGGGTAGGGAGCTTGCTTTGCACACAGCCGACTGAGGTTTGATTGCAGGAAACCTACTTATTCCCTCAAACTCCACTACGAGTGATCCTTGAGCATGAAGTCAGGGGTAAGCCCTGAGCACTGCCATGTGCACTGTCTCCCCACCACCTGCAAAAAATAAAGTACGCAGAGGAGATATATGAAGGGATCAAAAGTGAAACTAATAAAATTTAATTTCATTTAGGGACCTGAGCAATAGCACAGCCGGTAGGGCATTTGCCTTGCACGTACCCAACCTGCGTTGGATCTCTGGCATCCCATGTGGTCCTTCGAGCACTACCAGGACTAATTCCTGAGTGCTGAGCCAGGAGTAACACCTGATCATTATTGGGTGTAGCCCAAAATGCAAAAAAAAAATTAAATAAAAATAAAAAATTCTCTTTTGCAGTGAGAGATAAACCCAAGATCTCATACATGGCACTATACTTTATTACTGAGTCATATCCTCTGGCTTCTATATATATATGAGACCATATATGTACTATGTATGAGACCATATACATATATATATGTAAATAATATATATATATATATATTGTAATTTATTTGTTTTTTGAGTCACACCCAGCGATGCTCAGGGGATTTTCCTGGCTCTACCTCAGGAATTAGTCCTGGTGGAGCTACAGGGACCATATGCCTGGGATCAAACCAGGACTGGCCCTGTACAAGACAAATGCCCTACCCACTGTGCTATCACTCAAATATGTAATTTAAAATATATAGCTATCCAGGATTTTATAGGTCTCCGTTATATTTAAATATGTTATATCAATGTTATATAGTACAGATTATTTAGAGAATGAGTCACTATTTCTTGACTTATCTACATATAGAGAAAGATTTCTATAACTTCCTTTGTTGACATCTTTTATTAGTGAATTTGGAGTCCTTATTCAACATCTATAAATCTTAGACTCTCATTTATAAAAAGAGGAGAGGACAGTTTGCTATCTAAGAAATTAATCACTGTAACTTACTTTGCGAAAATTTCACACATGCCTAATTGCAATAACCAGCAAAACACCATTAATAATAAACACATTTTATAAGATCACAAATAGTTTCTCATAGCCAGTAGCCATCATTTGTGTTCACTGATTAATGTATTGAATAAAGTCTTTTATTAATGAGAACAAGTGAGAACAAATACCACATTAAGGAAGATATTTCAGACAAACTGGCAGTAAAAGAGAGACTGATATAGATCAAGTGTTGTCGTTTGTGCCTTAAATATTTGTTTCATTCATGCCTCACTGGGTTAGCTATTTATCTTTGAAGGACTCATCAGAAATTATTTATATAACTGATACTATGACCAGAGCTGGATTTTATTTATTTATTTTTAAATCAGAGTACCTTATAAAAGAAAAACAATTAACAAAACAGTTGTGCCATCATGTGCTATTTTGAAAATTAAATAATTTCTTAAAAATAGGAAAATTGTTCGCTAGTTAGAATATGACTACTGGGACCCAAGTGATAGCACAGCACAGAGGGTGTTTGCCTTGCACGAGGCCAACCTGGTGCAACGCTGGACATCCCATATGGTCCTCCAAGCACTGCCAGGAGTATTTCCTGAGTGAAAAGCCAGGAGTGAATGTCTCCGGATGTGACCCAAAAAGGAAAAATGAATGAATGAATGAATGAATGAATGAATGAATGAATGAATGAATGAATGAATGAATGAACCAGGTATGCTTGATCCAGAGACTCAGATACATGGGGCAGAGTTACTACTGGCTCTCCCTGTGCCTAGTTGATCACGAGGCGCCCAGGGAGGAAGGCGGGTTTGTGCCCTGGCCTGTCATCCCAGCAGAGCCCCACAAGAAGCCAGAGAAACCCCCACACCATGAGTTCCACCACTATGGACCCCTCGAGGTTTGAAGGTGTGGCTGCAGTGCCCCCTTCATTTACAGGTGGCAAACAGGAGACAGGCTTAGCTACACCCAGGGCTCTTCTCTACCCCATGGGCCCTGGTTGGTTGATGGTCTGACAGAAAAAGACTGGGTCCCCTGGGTTGAACCCAGAGCCACATCAGAGCCTCAGCAAGCTCCCCATGGTGTATTTGATATGTCAAAAAGAGTAACAATAATGGACCTCATGAATGGAGATGTGAACCCAGAGCTACAGCAGAGCCTGGCAAGCTACCCATGGTGTATTTGATATGCCAAAAACTGTAACAATAATGGACCTCATGAATGGAGACGTTACTGGTGCCTGCTTGAACAAATCGATGACCAATGGGAAAACAAGTGATACAAGTGACAAGAAAGAAATAAATAAAAAAATGACTAATATGAAAGAGTACAATCACTACCAAAATATATCTATAGTTATGATTTTTCCTTTATGTTTTCTTTAGGGTGGGGGGGTACCACTCTCAAAGGGTATTGAGAAGGCATGAGGCCCATTCCTGGAATTATTGGGTCATGAGGACAGAAGTTCAACATGATGATCTAAGGTTGCAGTTTGATTTGAGCTCTCTTTCATATAGAAATTACCTGGAACAACCCTGAAAGTACATATGTTCTATTACTATTTCCAGAGATCCTCATCAGAACATTCCGCAACTGGGAAGCAACAGTTCATACACTTTAAGTCTTGTACAAAACTTAGAGCTCCTGTAGTGCTTTTAAACAGTAAGAAAAAATTTAAAGACTTAATCAATTACTAATTTTTTTATCCCTTTCTTGTATTTTTTGTATACTTATTGTTTCTCTTACATTGAAAGATGAAAACTACGGAAATGGATTTAAATATGTGGGCCCATCTGAATCTGTTTTCCTGTTATCAACTGATCTTTGAGAGTGAGACATGTTGCTTTGAATATAATACTTATTTACATATACTGCTTTGCAGTTTATCAAAATTGTTTTGTCAATTCACTTTAGTGATTTGGGTAGGTGAATTAGTGTACTAATGAGAGTAGATTTGTATTTTCCTTGTGAAAGATCAGATTGTTTACAGTTTCATATGAAGATTCGTCATTTCTTTTTTTGTTTTTGTTTAGCGGAAAAGGGAACTGGTCCACACTTGCTGGTGCTCAGGATGTACTTCTGACTGGGAACTGAGGGATCATTCCTGACTGGCTTTGTAGAACCTGGAACGGGTGAGTGTAAAAGCCATGGCCTTGCCTACTGCGTTATCATTCCAGACATTTCAATTTTTTCATTTGCACATTATAATTATTAAATTACTACTTGAGACTGTTAAATATTTATTAGCAAATAATACAACACTTAAGTTACTTCATTATTAATGACTTTCTTATGTATTGATTGGTCTGAATTAAAATTGGGAAATATTTCCTATTCCAAGTTGACAGTCATCAATTTTATTTAACACACTTTATTCATTTAACAATTGTATTTATAGCATCATTTTTACTGTCCTTCACCAACTATAAGACCAAGATGACTGCCTTCCGATGTCCTGATGGATCTAATACATCTTTCAGAAAGGCAATAGAGAAGATTATCCATGACTTCTACTCTGATCTCTTTGATAGCCACGTCCACCTGCCCATGTACCAAACTCTGCAGGATAGATATGTTGTCCCTTCTGAAATCTGACATGCCATTTCGTTGGTAAAGAAGCAAACAGCACTCCAGCCCAGACAAAGTCAGACACGAACTACTAAACAATCTGCCATTAGTACTCATCAATGCACTGACTCGGCTCTTCACACACTACCTGTCTGAATGCAAGGTACCCTCCCAATGGTAAACCAGTAGCACAGACCTACTGTTCAAGAAGGGAGGCCTCCACGAAATTGGCAACATTTCATGGAGGCCTCTAAACAACCATTGGACTATCACCCGATCTGCCTGTTGTCTGTCATCTTCAAGCTATTCACTTGAGTCATCCTGAACAGGATTGGCAGAACATTAGATGAAGGACAACTATGCAAGCAAGCTGGCTTGCAAAAAAATTCAGCACAATCGACCATATGCAAACGGTAATCAAGCTCATTGAGGTTTGTAGGAAGTTCAAGATACTGATCTGTCTCATGATCATTTGAAATAAAAAAAAACTTTGATTCTGTTGAGATTGAAGCAGTAATCGAAGCCCTAGTCAAACAGCATGTTCAAACCCAATACATCAAGATCCTTCATGAGCTCTATTACAAATTCACCAGGAGGATCTCACCATTCTACAAGGAAGTGATCATTGATGTCAAAAGAGGGGTTCTGCAGGGTGATATAATTTCACCAAAACTATTCAGCACAATCCTCGAGAACATCATGTGACAATTAGAATGGGAAGAAATGGGAGTGAAGATAGAAGGCCGGCAAATACACACCTCTACTTTACTGATGACATCATTCTAATAACACCAAACATTAGCCAAGCGGCACAAATGCTGAGTGAATTCCACCAAGAATGTGGAAAGAGAGGTTTACAGCTGAACAGCTGAATCTCAACAAAGCAATGTTCATGAAAAACCAACTAGCTCCAGATGCCCCATTCACTCTCAAAGGAACAAACATCTTTGAATGCAGCAGTTATCTGTACCTAGGCCAAGAACACAGCATTGTGAATAACCTAAAACCTGAGCTGCACTGGAAGAAGACAGTGGTGTGGAATGCCTTCAAGAGCATCGGAGAAATGGCCAAAAGGACAAAGAACCTCTGGCTCCTGGCACATCTCATTGACTCCCCATTCTCTCTGCATTAACATATACCTCAGAGACCTGGGTCCTACAAAAGCAGGATGAGAACGCTATTCAGGTCTCCCAAAGAGGAATTGAAAGATTTATGCTTGGAATATCTTGCCTCACTCAAGTGAGAGAAGGAATCTGGAGATCCGACCTCTGTTGAAGAATGAGAATCAAGGACGCTGTCTAGTTTGCCAAGGTGTCAAAAATGGGTTAGACTTGTAATGCGATTTGGAAACAACCATTGGACTAGAGCCATTACCGACTTGATCCCACCAGACGTCAAAAGATCATGTGGCCACCCACCTACAGGATGGTCAGACTTCTTCATCAAGACCCTGAAAGAACGGTTTTAGGCTCTTTGGATTCCTGGAGCAAGCAGATGTCATTGGGCTACACTGGCACCTGATAGGGACAAATGGAAACATTACTGATGCCCACTCTAGCAAATTGATGAATAACGGATGTCAAGTGATCAAGTGGTCAAGTGAGTTATAGCACAACGAATCTAAACTTAATTTTTGGTATAAAAAATTGAGCTGGTATGTACATTTCCTCCATCTGGGATTAACTTAAGTCAGCAAAACTTTACTATAGTGCTTTATTATTATAATTTAATTAACTTCATATACAAATCAATATTTTTTATGGGGAGGTATAGGGCTATACCCAGTGGTACTAATGCTTAATACCGCTTTTTGCTCAAGAATGACTCTTGGCTTTTCTCAATGTACCATATGATATGCCATTTAGACCAGGATACTAACATTCAAGGAAACTGCTTATCCTCTCTACTATCTCTCTGGCCCTAGATTTTATATTTTAAAAGTCTATATGACAGTAAGAAATTAAAAATAATTATGTCTTTTTATTTGTCACATTTGGATTAACGCACCTGTAGAGCATGTTAAGAAGGAAAAATTATGTTACTGTGAAATTTTATGTAATCCAATATACATTGGTTTCCCCACAATATCAGATTATCAGTCATTTTTTTGGAAATTTATGAGATCACAAAATTTCATATTTTGAAAGTCATTAATTGTACATTAAACATTTGAAATATCCCACCTAAGAAAATCACTTGTATCACTTGTCTTCGATTTTGCTCATCGATTTTCTTGAGCAGGCACCAGTAATATTTCCATTTGTCCTGTGCTAGCGTGGTCCAAGGGCATCTGCTCGTTCCAGGAATATGAAGAGCATCAAAATATCCCTTCAGGTCATGGGAGTAAGTTCTATAATTGTTACTGTTTTTTGGCATATCAAATATGACATGGATAGCTTGCCAGGCTCTGCTGTGTGGGTTGTATACTCTCAGTAGTAGGCCCTCATCTTGTGCATGTACTGACGAACTCTCAACAGGAAGAGATTGGCTTTTCTCTTGGGTCGAACATTAAAGAACTGTGAAGTTCAGATATTGAAAATGACTGCCCTTATGGTGCGAGGGTTCCTCTGGCTTCTTTCAAGCCTCTGTTGGGATGGTGGGCCTTCCTCCAGGGTGCCTCATGATCAGCTGAGCACCGGGAGAACCAATAGCAGCTCTGCCCCATGTATCTGAGTCTCTCAATCAGGCATACCTGGGCTTTAAATAGGCTTCGTTGTAGGGTGGGACTCTAACTAACCGGCTTGGGACAGACTTTTCTCTTGGGTGGAGCTCTGCCGATCTGTGGAGTCCGGATGTTGAAAAATGTCTGCCCTTCTGGTATGGGGATTTCTCTGGCTTCTTACAAGGCTCTGTTGAGATGGTGGGCCAGGGCAGGAACCCACCTTTCCTCTGGGGTCCCTTGTGATCATCTGAGCACAGGGAGAGATGGTAGCAGCTCTGCCCCATGTATTTGAATCTCACTGTGTACCTATTTTTTTTTATAAATTTGAAAACCCCATAGTCCAGGGGGATATTTCTAAAACAAACAATTTGTCACATGCCTTGCTTTAAACATCATCATTTGTATATTAATATATAGGAAAAATTCTTTTACTGAATATGTAATAGTCTGTTATTATAAAACTTTTAAAAATACTATTTAAAATGTGGGATGTGTCCCATTACTCAGATGTGAAAGTGTATTTATAAAGCTGATTTGCTGACCAAATACAAGTCCTATGTCCTTTCCTGACTTTTCCTTTCCGTGCCGATCTCAAGCCTGGCTCGTCAGAGACCCATCCTATAACAACGCCTATTTCAAGCTCAGGTATGCTTGAACCAGAGACACAGATGCGTGGGGCAGAGCTGTTACCAGCTCTCCCTGTGCCCGGCTAGTCATGAGGCATCTGGGGAGGAGGCTGGGTCTGTCCCTGGCCTGCCATTCCAATAGGGTCTCAGAAGAAGCCAGAGGAACCCACTTCATGATGACAGTCATTTTCAACATCCGATTCCAAAGTTGTTCAGAGCCCCACCCTATAACTAAACCTATTTTAAGTCCAGGTATGCTTGAACCAGAGACACAGATACACGGGGCAGAGCTGCTACCAGCTCTCCCCATTGTGCACAGCTGCAAAGCGGCCACACAGTACATCAGTAAATGCAAGAACTGAGAGCCTACCTACTACCAAGAGTATCCCACCAGCACAGTAGACCCTGACAAGCTACCTGTGTTGTATTCATTATGCTAAAACAGTAACAATAATAGATCTCATTACTGTGACCTGAATGGTTTCAGGTTTTCCATGTTCCTGGAGCTAGAAGATGCCTTTGGGCTACACTTAGCACATGACAGGGATAAATGCATATGCTATTGCCCCTGCTAGAACAAATCAATGAACAATGGGAAGACGAGTGAAACAAGTGACAAGTGATGTCCTTTCCTGACTCCACAGAACACAGGTCCCATTTGGAAGGAGAGGAGTGAGCTGAAACAGTGAAACAAAGAAATATTCTGCATATGAGGCGTAAGTTAAAAAATATTTGGGAATGTGAATCCTGATGAGTCTATATATGTATATAGGTTGAACTTGCACATCATGCCATTATATGCAAATGTGCTGGGTCAGAGTGGTGTTATTTCCCATACCAGTACAATCCTTTAATTTTGTATGTTCTTAATATTTTTTCTTATTATTGTGGAAAATACTTTTCTTTCTGACTGAAAGCTAAAATGATTCTAAGTGCTGTCAAGATACTCTTGATATTGTTATTCCAGATATAATGCCTAAGGGAACTAAACAATTAAGTATGTACAATCAATTTTCTTAAAGTTACAACTTAATGAGACTCTCTAAGGAATATTTCTTTTAAAGACATTTTAATAAATGAAACCAATCAGGAGAAAGTAACATTTCAATTTAATCAGAAATTCTGTCTAACCATTAAATCATTTTGAAAGACTCTCATAACACTCATAACAGCACGTATTAGCTATTGCAATAAGGCTTTTACAAGTATTATGGGATCACAATGAAGGGATTTCTTAACATCTGGGAGACAATCTTCCCAGAAAAGATATTATTCCTATTTGGTCCAGATCAGAACAAATACTTTGTCTCATGAAACATTTATTTTTCTTGGATAAAAATTAGGTTTGAATTTTATGGGAGACATAGAGCACTTAAAAAGTGATGGATATTTTTCACTCTTTTTAACTTTAAATGTACCTTTAGATTTTAAACCATTATATAATATCCACAAATATTGCATTCCCCTTCTCAGACACCAATGAAGGCTTACTTACAAAACAATAAAAGTGGAATGAGTTGTTTATTAAAAAAGAAAAAATCTGTAAGTATTCATATTGCAAAATAACTTTCCAACATACTCGTAGAATAGAATTATATTGTTATTTAAGTAATTTTTAAGTATTTCTAATTTTTCTCAAACCTATATAATAGCCAGGGGCTGGAAAAACAGTAAAAGGAGGTAAGGAGCTTGTTTTGCACTCAGCTGACCTTAGTTTCAAAACCAGAACCGCATACGCTTATTATATGTACAATTAAAAGAGATCTCTAGGCATAGAACCAGGAATAAATCCTTAGCACAACTGTATGTGGCCCAACCACCACTTCCTCCAAATGAACAAATAATAATTAGAATGGAATTACTCGAATGGGTTAGAAGAAAAATCAGTGACATTATGCTACATTTTAAAATAAAGCATAGAGCTGGTGCAATAGCACAGTGAGGAGGGTGTTTACCTTGCATGGTGCCAAACCGGTAAATCTCGGCCTCCCATATGGTTCTCCGAACTCTGCCAGGAGTAGTTCCTAGCGAAGAGTCAGGAGTAACCCCTGAGTGTCACTGGGTGTGACCCAAAAAAAAACAAAAAATAAAATAAAATAAAGCATTGTACTTTTATCATACCTCACATTTTGAATATGATATTTTCCAGTGAACATCTTTACAAAAAAGCATTGAATATTCTTGTGAACATTTCTAAATTATACCTAGCCAAACAGGGTGTTCAAACAATACAACAAGATCCTTCTTGAGTTGCATTACGGATTCACCTCAGGGTACTCACCATTCTACACAGAAGTGATCATTGATGTCAAAAGAGGGGTCCGACAGGGTGATACCATTTCACCAAAACTCTTCAGCACCACCCGAGAACATCATGCAACAATTAGGATGGGAAGGAATGGGAGTGAAGATAGATGGTCGGCAACTAAAGCCACTCCTCGCTGGCTGATGACATTGTTCTAATAACACCAAACATTAGTAAGCGGCACAAATGTTGGCTGACTTCGACCGAGAATGTGGAAAGATAGGTCTACAGCTGAATCTGAAGAAAACAATGTTCATGAAAAATGAACTAGTTCCTGAGGCCCCATTCACTCTCAATGGAACAAACATCTCTGAATGCAGCAGTTATGTGTACCTAGGTCGAGAAGTCAACATGATGAACGACCTAAAGCCTGAGCTGCGCAGGAGGAAGAGAGCAGCATGGAATGCCTTCAAAGGCATCTTAGAAATAGCTAAAAGGACAAAGAACCTCCGGCTCTGGGCACATCTCTTCGACTCCACCGTTCTCCCTGCATTAACATATGCCTCAGAGACCTGGGCCCTACGAAAGCAGGATGAGAATGCTATCCGGGTCTCCCAGAGAGGAATCGAAAGAGCTATGCTTGGAATATCACGCCCCCTCAAGTGAGAGAAGGAATCTGGAGTTCTGACCTCCGTGCTATTCCAGAATCAGGGACTCTGTCTCGCTTGCCAAGGCATTGAAAAATCAGACGGGCTGGACATGTAATGTGATTTGGAGACAACCGCTGGACTAGAGCTGTTACTGACTGGATCCCCACGGATGTCAAAAGATCACGTGGCCGCTCACCCACAAGATGGTCAGACTTCCTGGTCAAGACCCTGGACGGAACGGTTTGAGGCTCTTCATATTCCTGAATCAACCAGATGCCATTAGGCTGCATGGCACGTGATAGGTTCAATGGAAATGTTATTGGCACCCGCTTGAGCAAATCGATGAATAACGGGATTCAAGTGACCAAGTGAT
>JAJIBD010027642.1:0-18961 GCA_021461705.1 Cryptotis parvus | reverse complement strand
CTGCTGCTGTCTCATGTTCATTGAATTAAAAAGAAAGCCTTTGATTCTGTGGAGACTGAAGTGGTCATCGAAGCCCTAGCTAAAAACATGGCGCTCAAAAACCCAATACATCAAGATCCTTCGTGAGCTGTATTACGGATTCACCACCAGATCTCACCATTTTACAAAGAAGTGATCATCGATGTCAAAAGAGGGGTTCGCTAGGGTGATACCATTTCACCCAAAACTCTTCAGCGCCACCCTCGAGAACATCATGCGACCATTAGAATGGGAAGGAATGGGAGTGAAGATAGAAGGTCAGCAACTACACCACCTTCGCTTCACTGATGACATCGCTCTAATAACACCAAAACATTAGCTAAGCGGCACAAATGCTGGCTGCCTTTGACCGAGAATGGGGAAAGATAGGTCTACAGCTGAATCTCAACAAAACCATGTTCATGAGAAATGAACTAGTTCCAGAGGCCCCATTCACCCTCAATGGAACAAACATCTCTGGATGCAGCAGTTATGTGTACCTAGGCGAGAAGTCAACATGATGAATGACCTAAAACCTGAGCTGTGCAGGAGGAAGAGAGCGGCATGGAATGCCTTCAAAAGCATCAAAGAAATAGCTAAAATAAGACAAAGAACCTCCTGCTCCAGGCACTCTTCTCTTCGACTCCACCGTTCTCCCTGCATAAACATACGCCTCAGAGACCTGGGCCCTACGAAAGCAGGAGTGAGAATGCTATTCGGGTCTCCCAAAGAGGAATTAAAGGAGCTATGCTTGAATATCACGCTCACTCAAGTGAGAGAAGGAATCCGGAGTTCTGACCTCCGTCGCTATTCCAGAGTCAGGGATGCTGTCTCGTTTGCCAAGGCATCGAAATCAGATGGGCTGGACATGTAATGCGATTTGGAGACGACCGCTGGACTAGAGCCGTTACCGACTGGATCCTACGGGATGTCAAAAGATCACATGGCCGCCCACCTACAAGATGGTCAGACTTCTTGTCAAGACCCTGAAGGAACGGTTTGAGGCTCTTCATATTCCTGAATCAACCAGATGCCATTGGGCTACACTGGCACATGATAGGGTCCAATGGAAATGTTACTGGCGCCCGCTCGAGCAAATCGATGAATAACGGGATGTCAAGTGATCAAGTGATTAAATATTTTAAACAATAAATATTAAATATTAATTATTAAATATGATACATTATTTTTGATATTCAAAGCTTTGACTCTTATAACAAAATGCAATTATAGATGAGACTTAAATATTCAATTCCTTTAATCCAGAAATATTGTAAAGGACATTGACTCCAACAGGAAAACACGAGTAATCATACAGATAGCAACGATAATTACATCAATGATAATTGTTATCTTCCCCTGTAATGGTCTCCCAGCCTATGAAAAATGTATTTGGCTGCCACTTTTTATGTTCTCTCTCTCCTCTATATCATCACATGTACAGACACTAGAAAATATTAAGCAAAATGACTTTGGGAATATAAGGAACCATCTCAACTCGTTTCTTTATAATAAAAACAATCTCATTGGCAGCCTATGAATTGTAACAAGGCTGTCCTTGGGTTTTCCTCTTAATCTCCCATTCACATCATATGGGACCTTGCATTAGGTACCATCGAATACACTTCAGCGTTAGTATATTTAGAAAAACACTGGGGTTCATGATATTATATATTCTCCTCGAATAGATGATTTTCCATATAAAAGGATAAAGTAAAAGAGAGGGAAAAGAGAAGGAATTGAGGTGAGGTGAGTCAAGGAGAGGACAAAAGAAGAGAGAAAAAGAGAGGAGGGAAAGACAGAAGAGGGAGATGAGAGGAGGCAGAGGAAAGGAGAAAAGAGGGCAGGGAAGGAGAAGGGAGGAGAGATATAGGCAATTCAACAAATAATTTTTTTCATTTTTAAAGGGCTTTTCCAGAGTAATCCTGATGAATATTTTTCAAATTTTTTTTTTCTTTGGGTCACACCTAGCGATGCTCAGGGATTGCTTCCTGGCTCTGCACTCAGGAATTACCCCTGAGGTGCTCTGGCGTGAGACCATGCTGTGATGCCGGGATCGAACCCAGGCCGGCACAGGCTGGTCAAGCAAGGTAAACAATTTACCCGCTGGGCTATCACTCCAGCCCATATTTTTCA
This sequence comes from Cryptotis parvus, assembly GCA_021461705.1. NCBI lineage: Eukaryota > Metazoa > Chordata > Mammalia > Eulipotyphla > Soricidae > Cryptotis > Cryptotis parvus. Next base: position 16,807 of record JAJIBD010027642.1, on the reverse strand, counting down.
AAATGTTATCTCCACAAATATTGGCTTCTCGGCGTCACTGTTTAGCATTTGAGTTAAATTTAAAGTCATAAATATCTAAAAACTTAAGTCTTATACTTTTTAAAGGCTGGTGAAAAACAAGCATTTCCTTGTTGCCAATTACTATGATGATTGCTTTTAAAAACAGCACTGTGAAAAAATATGGCTTAAAAAGCAGAGTCACGTAGCTAACATGGAAAAAGAAAAATCAATTTACATGTTTCTTATATTTTTTTTACTCTCATCTTCTTATAACTGAGTGTCAGAATTGAAACCATTCTTATCTAATTCAAACGGAGAAATTGACATTGCGTTAACAGTTAAATCAATATTAAAATATGGAAGGTGGCTGTGGCAAATGTCTTTCAGAGTACCTATTCTATTGTTGGTCCACAATTAAAAACTAACAAATATTGATTATCTGAGATAGTAATGTATAAACCTTCCATTGTCTGTACTGCCTAGTGAGTCATAATATTCAACTGCTTTGAAATGAACCTTCCCAGACTTCCAGAGTGCATATCTGTTGGAAACTGGGCATCATTGCTTCTTTCGTTGCTCTCCTTATAAAGCAGCATCTATCCATATGGGTACTACATTTTCCAGAAATTTACCAGCAGGGTTGCTACTGATTAGAGACATTTGAAAAGATAGAAGAAAAGCAGGAGCTATATCTGTGACCTTCTAGCATAAGCAAAAAGACAGGAATGCTTGGTAGCTATGAGATCTACAACTGTGACTGCTGCTAATATCCTATAGGTATATTATAGGATATTATATACCCATAGGTATATAGGTACATTATAGGACATAATATACTCTCTCTATATATATATATAAATATATACACACACACACACACACACACACACACACACACACACACATATATATATATACTTCCAACTTCTGAAATGAAAGCTTTCCATTGTTCCTGAAGAACAGTCTGATATATCCATATTACAGGAGGAGGATAAATTAGGAAACAGAAATTCACCGTGTAAGAATCCATGATGTGTAGGTCAGTCTCAGAAGGGCAAACCATAAAGAGCAAACTTGATGCCACTTAGAAACATACTAAGTGCTTTGGAGCTGAAAAAAGTGGGAGAAAATTCCAGCAAAACACTAACTAGCTGTTTGAATAATGAAATGGAATAGAGCCTACCTCTCTGTAAATGAAATTAGTGGTAATTCTTTTTCCTCATAGATCTGTTATGTGTTCAGGAATTAATACTTGCAATATGTGCAAAATAAGGAATGGCAAATGAATGGTTAATTATTTTTGGGTGGGAGACACACCCAGAGATACTCAGAGGTTACTTCTGGCTCTACGCTCAGAATTCCCCTGGTGGTGCTCGGTGGACCATGGGATTCCAGGGATTGAACCTGGGTCAGCCACGTGCAAGGCTAATCAGCTTCACTGGTGTGCTATCGCTCCTGGCCCCTGAATGGCTAATTTGAAATTAATTTTACTAAAAAAAGCTGATTTAAAGCTGATTTTGTGCACCATTTCTTGTGCCCAAAAAGATCTGTATAGTAAATAAGGCACTTGCCTTACATGTGGCTGATCTAGGTTTGATCTCTGTCACCTCATATGGTCTTCTGTGCACTAATAGAGTCATCCCCTGAACAGAGAGCTGGATTTGGCTTCCTAAGCACCATTGACTTTGGCAAAAAAACAAAAGAATGTGCTATTTCCTTAAAAATGATATCCTTAGGAAGTTAGCACTTCATTCCAAAACTCAATACAGATTTGAGATTGTATCCACACTCTATATAGCACATTAGAAAACAGTAATTTCCAACTCTGTGTTTCCAAGAGTAAGAGGCTCCTATGCCACAGTGTCCATCTCTAGCTTTGGATGAAAATAACTATATTTGCAACGTGGCCATTCACTTGTGCACATCCTTCAACATAGAATGATTTTAAGACTATTTAAACAAAATGAAACACGCTTTCAAAACATTGAAAGCATTGCTGCCTTCAAAATGATTAAAATAGTCTGTGGAAAACCCAATGAGACCAACTGAGTCACCGTAAATGCAACTTAGACAATGACCTCCATCACTGGTAAGTTCAGAGTCACTCAGAATAACTCTCTTGAACATGACAGGACTTTTGGGGTTTATACTTAGAGAAAAGGACTTTTTTTTAACCTTATAAGAACCCATAAATATATGGGCTGTCCCCTCCATACATTCACACAGGAATTGTGGTCTGATTAGAGAATGGAAACACGCTAACATATTTTTTAAAATAACCCCAAATAATAGTGTCAAATAGTTCCAAAGACAGGAAATGTGAAAGTTAGATGAGCTAACTCTTGCTCTAATCACAGCTGGTGAAGGAGCAAAGGTTGACTGGATCTGAGAGGCTCATTTCTGTCTGAAAGCTCCCAGTTGGGGAGTGTGGTTTCAAAAAGAAGGATCCTTCCATTTTAGCATGCCTACCTCTCCATACCTCCTTTTTTTTTTTGCCCTTTTCTGCTTTCTCTCCCAAATGGTTGCTCAGTTTTACAAAGTGAGACACACTTTGTACTGGTAGATGCCACCTAGAGGAGTAAGAAATTTCTGTCTTGTTTTTCTCTCAGGTGCAAAATTTCTCACTGTTCCTTAGTGTTGGTAATTAGATGAGAAATTCAGCAAGAACGTGTCAGAGAAACTGGAGAATATTTTTCTAGGTGTTTATAGTAATATAAAATGAAAGGATTCTGTGGCAGTCCTGAAGCCTCTATGAGCAATTTGGCATTTGCTTGAGGATTCATCTTTTTCATGCAGAATTTCCTGAGAGAAATGATCCATTTAATTAGTCCATTTCAATCCAGCTGAATACAAGATATCAGTGATTTATCACAAAGAGTTTTTAATTATGTTTAATTTCCTAATCTTACTGCACATTTAGGGAAAACTCACATTAAGGAATGCAAAAAACTTTAGATTTTGTATATATGCTTTTAAAAGACTTTTTAAATGCAAATATTTAATCACAATGTTGTAAAAGTTTGTCATGAAATTTATAAGGAAAGTGAAAAATCTGACCATGTTTTTACTCTTTGATGCTTCTGTACATAATTTACTTATTTCTGTGATTTTTCTATTTAAAAAATATATTTAAGCATACCCTTCCCTTTCTCGCTTTATCAGTCACTAACCCTGGGGTATGTTGTTCCAAATCTTGAATGAATCATAATCCAGAGGTCAAAAGGAGGGTAAAACAATTAAGTATATTAATTATTATTAGATAATCATGCGTATGTTTTCTATTGATATATTTTTAAATGTTTTTGATATTGAACTAAAAGTCAATCGTGCCATCATTTTGTTTCTAAAGAACTGTATGAGTTAAAATTAGACAAATTACTGTAGCTGTAGTGAACAGAATTCAATGATTTATAGAAGTCAACTGTGCATTGAGACAAACCTGACTATAATTGCACGATTAAAATCCAAGTCTCCCAAATTTTATTTTCAAAAATAAGGATAAACTCTAATCAATACCACATTATTCAAAGAACTTTTAAAAAAAGCCAATGCAAATAATTTGGCAGTGTTCCCAGCCCAATTTTTTTTTTTTTTAAATTTTTTTATTTTTACAATTACAAAGATATACAATTAAAAAGTTCATATTTGGGTTTTGGTCATACAGTGTAGCAGCACCCATCCCGCCACCAGTGCCCATCTCCCCACCACCAACGCCCCCGGTTCCTCCCCTCCCCCAGCCCTCCTCCATGGCAGGTTCTTTATTTCTTTCCATTTCTATCTTTCTCTTCCTTCCTCTCCAGACTATGGATTACAGAACATACATTAAAGGGTTGTCATGTGTATCCTTTGCCTCTATTTAATGCTCAGTTCTAGGTTGGCATTAGTACCCTCACAATTGTTAGCACACTGCCCAACTTTTTGACATACATTGACTCCAGAATGTGAAAAAAATGAGGAAATGTCCTTGAAATAAAGAACAAAAAACAACAGCAAGCTGATGGCAATTATTACTTCCTCAAATTACCTAGTGTTAATGACCCATTAAGATGCATGGTTAAAGCTTTAAAGTAAGTTTTTTATTTGAAAATGGGTTGGCATATTATTGCAAATCCTGTGCATTTATTAAGAACTCTTTTGGAAAATTTTTACTTAACAAAAAAGTAGAGTGCTCAGAGCAAAAGAGAAGGAAGGAAAACAAAGTACAGCTCTCATTGCTTTGTTTTGTTTGTTCAGGTTTCTCTAATTACTTTTGATTTACAATGACACTTTGGAGCCACTGTTGTCAATTCATCCATTCGACAAATACTTATTGAAGACATTGTGACTAGCAATGAACAAGGTGACAGAAATAAGTAGGGAGCAAGGCAGACTCTATTCCCTGCTTCAGGGTTCTTGAATAAATGAAGAGAGTCACTTGAGTAGGTGTGTCGGGGGGGTGTAGAAATCGTGAGAATGTCCCAGAAAGATTTAAGGTGATCTAAGCTCTGATGTCAGTATCTTCCCTGACAGGCCATCACAAGTGAGAACTTGTCCTATCTTCTCTTCTCCTAACTTTCCTTCTTTAGTTCCCTCTTCCCACCCAAGCTTACTTCTATCTTGTCAGCGTACAAAAAATAACACTGAACCAGGACAATTTCTGGAGAATTTAGAGTAAAGTAACTCTCATATATCTGACGAAATCATCAATACTGTAGACATTATGCAGGTGATATCAGTAAAATGAAAACCCTAATGGTGACAGAATCCATTTCCTTTTGCAAAGAAATGGAATGAAATGGCCATAGGCAAAGCAGAAAGTGATTTTCCTGGAAACTGAGTTTCAGTCTTTAACTGTAATCATCAGATACAAGACTAATTAGCTATAGTGTGGGAAATATCATTAAGTAAAATTAAATTTCTAAAATGTATCATGTTTACTTCCTCTTAGAATCTATCCTCCCAAGACAGGGCAGGGGTCAGGTCCCCAGTTTTTAAGTATAATAGTAAAAACTGTACAGTTATGCATATCTTCCTAATTTTTTAAAAATGTAAAGCTATGCATGTCTTACTTGTGATTTTAAAGACATGAATAAAACATGTCAACTGTATATACCTTATGCAGCCTAGGAAACACAACATTATAAAATAGTTTTTTCAAAAATGTTGTTACCATCCTCCTATTTATTCAAGAACTGTGAAGCAGGAATAGTCTGCCTTGCTCTCCACTTATTTCTGCCACCTTGTTCATTTAATCACTTCATTCTCCAACATGTCACCTCATAAATCTACCTAAGTCACTTTTCTTACTATTTTTGTAGTAAGAGTTTTGTTCTTTTTGGGGGTGCTTTTATTTTGGTTTTGTCAATGTAATCATTCTGCATCTTTTTCTAAGATTAGCTTTGTTCTGGAACCTGTTTTTAGATCCACTCAGGTTGATCCATGAAGTTGAATTTTAATTATTTTCAGTAATTTTCACTACCTCTTTGTGGATCAACATGGAAAGTACAACATTTATGTGGAATTATGTTCTCCACCTATAAAATTGGCATCTTTGTTAAATTATATGCTTTTCCCCATCATTAAAAGAAAATCTTTGTAGTTTTCTTTATAAAGAGAGGTATTGTACATTTTTTTAAACAAGGGCAGTCCTTACAAACATATTTTAGTTGTTACTCTACATATTGTCATCTTGACTTCAAATGAGTTTTAGGAACTTTACCTAAGCATTTTCTTTAATTAGAGGCTATATAGAAGTATGCCCTTAATTTAAAAATAAATGGTAAGTTGCATCTTACTTTCTAGATTGTAAATGAAAATCACTGATTACAGTGATGGTATATCTGATGGTAAATATGATGCTGATTCTTTTGAGATTGCTTGAACCTTGCTATATGTTTCAGATATTGGTCAATATCTGAAATATTCATTTTTCTCTTACAAATATGTATATGGGCCATGAATGTGGCTTAATGGCGGATTGCATGCCTTGCATGTGTGAGGTCCTGATTTGGATCTCAGCCACTGTAAACACACAAAAAGCAAAAAAACAAATATGATCATGCCCTCCAATTTTTCAATAGAATCATTCTATCACTATCACTATCCTCCCGTTGATCATCTATTTGCTAGAGTGGGCACCAGTAATATCTCCATATGTCCTGTCTCATGCTAGTAGAGCCCAAGGGCATCTATTTGCTCCAGGAACATAAAGAGTCTCAAACCATTATATTAGGTCATGGGAATGAACTAATACAATTGTTACTGGTATTTGGCATATCAAATAAAACAGAGCAGCTTGCCAGGCTTGCCATGCAGGTGGCATACCCTTGTAGTCACCTCTAAATATAGCATTTTTAGATGAACCGCGCAGCGCCGTATGAGAAGGGCTGTGATAGTCTGTCCCTGGGTGGAGTTCTGATAAGAGGGAATTCTGGATGTGGAAAATGGCGGCCTAATGGAGTGGGGGGTCATCAGGCTTGTTGTGCAGCTCTGCTGGGGTAGAGGGCCAGGGCTAGTCAGAATAAATTTTTCATTGTGTTATTAGGCTATTCCTCATTATTATATTTTCTGTTAGACTTATTATTGAGAAAAGTATGCTTAATTATTTCTCTCGTAATATTAAGCTTTTAATTTATTTTGTATTTATGCCAACATTTACTTTATATTTAGAAACTGTATTGTTAAGAATACAAGTTTCACAACTTACACTTTCTAATAGTGTGCTTTCCTGGGGTCTATGAATCTTTTTAGTCTTTCTAATGCACTAGGAAATACTTTTATGCTTTGATGTACTTTCTCCTAGATTCATATATTTTGCTTGTTTTTAATTGCTAATCATTGGCTGGGGTTTGCTCTTCTGTTATACTACCCTCTTCTATCTTATATTTTGACACATATTTTGTAAAAAGCATAAAACTCATTACAAAACAAGAAATTTGACCATTTTCTTTGTTGTTGTTGTCACATCCAGCAGTACTCAGAATTTACTCCTGGCTCTGTGCTCAGGGGTCAGTCCTGGCAGGGTCAGACCATATGAGGAGTCAGGAACGGAACACATGTAGACTGAGTTGAAGGTAAGTGCCATGCCTGCAATATCACTCTGGCTCCAATATCATCGGTTGAAAGTGGACAGTTTAATCTGTAAATATTGATTGTATTTAATAATATATTGGATTACCTCTATTCTCTTATTTTGCTTTTTGTTTATTTTTTGTTTTTACATAGCTTTTCCCAAACAATACTTTATTTTCCTTTTAATTAGTAAATATGCAGACAACTTCTGTAAATTGTTTTTTTTTTTTTTTTTTTTGGGTCACACCCAGTGATGCTCTGGGTTACTCCTGGCTCTGCGCTCAGGAATCACTCCTGGCACTGCGTGGGGGACCATAAGGGACTCCAGGGATCGAACCCCGGGTCGGGCTGCATGCAAGGCAAATGCCCTACCTGCTGGACTATCACTCCAGCCCTGTTTGAATATTTTTGTTCTGTAAATAAATATCAAACAAAATTGTTTACATATATTGTTCTGTAAATAAATATTAAACAATTATATTTATTTATTTTTACTTTAGATTAACGTCCATGTTTTTAAGTTACCAAAATATGAAATTTATTAATATCCTTACCTTTTCTACCAAAAATTTCAAAAATATTTTATATCAGCAGCATTATTCTTCAGACATAATTTTGCATGATTGCTTAACTCTATCATGCTATCCACACACCCCCTACTAAAAAAATAGGAAAAAAAGGTAATTTTTAAGTATGATTGGCATCTGTTGCCCATTTGCTAATGATTAGATACTATTTTTGTTTTTTATTCTATTATTAAAACATATTATTTCTCTTTATTCACATTTCATTTTGAATTTCACATTGTATGCTTATTTTTTCTCTTGAATTATATTCATTAATGCTCTTAGAATCAATTCATTTAAAAATAATCGTTTTTTGTGCTGCTAAAATGTCAGTGCTTCACATTTACTTATATATAGAAAGTATTGAAGGACACAATCTTCTGTATTGGTAATCACATTTTTTGGTGCTTAAATGTTAATAATGTTCAACTTCTCATAGTTGTTCATATGTCAGTTTAAATTTTGTTAATTTTTCTTTCCAATTGCTTGTGCATTCTTTTTTCTTTCCAATTGCTTTTTGCTTTCAAAATATTTTTTCTTTAGTTTTTAGAGCTGCAATATAAGGTCCGTATTTGCTTTTGAGTTTTTTTGGGTTTTCTGCCTGAAAAATATCATTATTTATTTGGATATAACTTTTCTATTATTCTTTTTGTTCTTCTTTTCCCAAGGATGCCAATTAAATGCTAGTTACAATTTTTCATTCTATCCTTTATGTTTCTTTGCGGATGGCTGTCAACCCACATTTGGCTGCCCCTGCTCAGGACTTACCTCCTGGTTCTAGACTCAGAAATCATTTCTGGGGATGTGCAGGAAACTATGTGTGGTAACAAAGCATGAGAATTGAATTGGGATGTTGTGAAAAGTATGTGCCTTAGCCACTATACTAACTTGTCAACCTACTATATGCTTCTTAATTTCTATTTAGTCATTTATCTTGTGTCTGAGTGCAGTATTCTGTAATATTTTTTCATATCTATTATCCAATTTTCCATCTCTCAAGTTCCCATGAAGTTTTAATTTTTATTTTCTCTAGAAGCACTAGTCCTTTCAAATCTGTCCTATTGACTAAAGTCTCAATCCCTTTCTTATTCTTTTAACTTTCCATTTTATATATATATATATATATATGTATATATATATAAAATCTATGCATTTATACATTATATTCTCTAATGTCTGATTCTGTAGTCTGTTCTTTCTGTTGCATCTATGCTCATTGTTGCGGAAGCATATGCTCTGATTTGAAACCATATTTTCTGGCATTATTTAAAGATGGCACAGTATGTTTTTTTTTTAAAGAACATCTATGCTACTTCTGAGAATACAATTATAGAATGAGAAGACTCTTCTTTTTTAATCTCTCTCTTCGCATTGGCAAAAAGAATCAGGAACTCCAGTTCTTCTGTAACATTATGTTTTTTTCTCTTCTTAACCAATAAAAGGTGTCACCTTCTGAAAACTCCTAAGCATCATATGAGATCTCATGGTCCTCCTGCTCTTTAAAAAAATGTTAGGGTGGATGGTTAAACATCTACAAATCAATCAACATAATACATCATGTCAATTAGAGAAAAATAAAAACCATATGATCATATCAATATATGCAGAGAAAGCATTTGACAAGATCCAGTACCAGTTCATGATAAAAACCTCCATGAAATGGGAATTGAAGGAACCTTCCTCAATATAGTCAAACCATCTACCAAAAGCCCACAGTGACCATCATCCTCAATGGGGAAAACCTGAAAGCCTTCCCCTAAGATTGGGGGACACTCTCATCACTTCTATTCAATATTGTGCTGGAAGTACCTGCCATAGCAATCAGAGAAGAAAAGGGAATCCAGATAGGCAAGGAAGAAGCAAGTTATCACTATTTGCAGATGAAATGATATTATACTTAGAGAACCCTACCCTCTCAACCAAAAGTTCCTAGAAATAATAGATACCTATAGTAGATTGGCAGAGTACAAAATCAATTCCCAAAAATTAGTAGGTTTTCTATATACAAATAATGAAAAAGAAGAAAGAGATATTAAGAAAAATGATCCCATTCACAATTGTGTCACAGAAAATCAAATAGGAATCAGTTTAATGAAGAATGTAAAGGACCCGGACAAAGAAAAATACAAAACACTGCTTCAAGAAATAAAAGAGGACATGAGGAAATGGAAACATATTCCTTGCTCATGAATTGGGAGAATTAACATTGTCAAAATGGTACTACTCCCATGGAGAGCTTTATACACATTCAATGCCATCCCTATAAGGATACCTATGACATTTTTCAAAGAAATTGACCAAACACTCCTGAAATTTGTATGGAACAATAAACCCCCCAAGAATAGCTAAACAATCCTTGGAAAAGAAGATGGGAAGCATCACCCTTCCCAAATTCAAATTGTACTACAAAGCGGTATTAGTTAAAACAGCATGGTATTGGAATAAAAACAGATCTGTAGACCTATGGATTAGAGTGGAATATCCTGACAGTCATCCTAAAAATACACGACCATTTAATCTTTGATAAAGGAGAAAAAAGGTACCAAAAAAAAGAGCATGAAAGCCTCTTCAACAAGTGGTGCTGGGAAAACTGGACAGCTGCAAAAAAAATGAATTTGAACCTCTGTCTAACACCATGCACAAAAATAAGATCAAAATGGATTAAAGATCTCCAATATCAGACCTGAAACCATAAAGTATATCTAAGAAAACAAAGGAAAAATCCACCACTACATTGAAGCTAAAAGTCATCTTCAAAGATGAAACACCACTAACAAAGCAACTGGAAAGAAAAGATAAACATATGGGACTATATGAAACTAAAAAAATTCTGCACCCTCAAAAAGAAACAGTGCCCAAGATACAAAGACAGTCCCAAGAGTGGGAAAGAATATTCACACAATACCATCTAAGAAGGGGTTATAATCCAGAATATATCAGGCACTGGTAGAACTTTTTACAAAAAGGAAAGCATCCAACCCATCAAAAATGGGGAGAAGAAATGAACAGAAACTTCGACAAGGAAGAAATTCAAATGGCCAAAAGGCATATGAAAAAATGCTCATCATCACTAATCCGCCCAGGTATGCTGGTCCAGAGACTCTTAGACATGGGGCAGAGCTGCCCTGCTCTCCCTGTGCACAGCCATTCATGGAGGCAGTCGGGAGGCATGGCGGGTTCTATGCCCTGGCTCACCACCTCGGCAGAGCTCCTCACAACAAGCCAGACCAATTCCCTCACTCCACGGGCGCCACCATTTTCCACATTTGGAATTCCTCTCGTCAGAACTCCACCCAGCAGACCAGCCTATCACAGCCCGGCTTGCACGGCAGCAAGCGGTCGCTAGGTTCATCAATAAACCCTTTATTTGAGGTGTTTAAAAGAGTTTGCCTCCCGCTCGGGCAAGCCTGGCAAGCTTCTCATGTTGTATTTGATATGCCAAATTCCAGTAATCGACTATATTAGGTCATTCCCATGACCTAAATATAATGGTTTGAGGCTCTTTATGTTCCCTGCAAGCTGATGCCCCTGGCTCTACTCGGCATGAGACAGGACATATGGAGATATTACTGGTGCCCGCTCTAGCAAGGAGATGATCAACTGGAAGATCGTGATAGTGATCACCACTAATATCATCAGATAGATGCAAATCAAAACAACAATGAGATATCATCTCACACAACAGAGGTTGGCACATATCCAAAAGGGCAAGGACAACAAATGCTGGCATGAATGCTCGTAGAAAGGGACTCTCATCCATTATTGGTGGAATGCGGGCTGGTACAGCCTTTTTGGAAAACAATATGGACATTCCTCCAAAGAACTAGAAATTGAGCTCCCATTTGACCCAGCCATACCACTCCTGGGAATATACTCTAGGAAACCCAATACACACAACAGCAACACTATCTTTACTTTTTATCTCCATAACAGTATTATTCACAATAGCCAGAATCTGGAACAACGAGTGTGCCTTGAGAACTGATGACTGGATAAAGAAACTTTGGTACATCTACACAATGGAGTACTATTGTAACTATGCAGCTGTCACTAAAAATGAAATTATGAAATTTGCCTATAAATGGATGGAAATGGAGAGGTATCATGTTTAGCGAAATTGGCTAGAAGAAAAAAAGACAGATAAGAATGACTGCATTTATTTGATTTTTGATGGGCACATCTCTTCGACTCCACCGTTCTCCCTGCATTAACATACACCTCAGAGACCTGGGTCCTACGTAAAGCAGAATGAGAATTCTATTTGGGTCTCCCAAAGAGGAATCGAAAGATCCATGCTTGAATATTACGCCTCACTCAAGTGAGAGAAGGAATCTTTGTTCGACCTCCATTGCTGTTCCAAAATCAAGACGCTGTCTTGTTTGCCAGGGCATCAAAATCAAATGGGCTGGACATATAATGTGATCTGGAGATGACCACTGGACTAGAGCTGTTACCGATTGATACCACGGACATCAAAAGATCACGGGCCGCCCACCTACAATATAGTCAGACTCCTTATCAAATCCTGAATGAACGGTTCGAGGCTCTTAGTGTTCCTGAAACAACCAGGATGTCATTGGGCCACACTGGCACGTGATAGGGTCAAATGGAAATAATACTGGTGCCTGCTCAAACAAATCGATGAATAACGGGATATCAATGATCAAGTAATATATACATACATATATATTATGATACCAATATCCAAGGTCAGGCAAAAACATGAAAAAGGAGGTCTTGTAAAAGGTGGAATCTACCATAAGTGTGAGGGAGTCAGGTTCGGTAGGGCAGAGAAGGGAACAGTGTGCTAAATCATCAAAAATAATACCAGCCTATTGCAGGACTCCTCTAAGAGCTCTGCATCTGCTCTGAATTGCCTCCTGCAAATCACTTCGTAGATAAAGGGGTAGTCTAAATGTGGCAGTTTATCTGACCATGTATTCTGTACTAGCTGGTATAAATATTCTCTCATGCTACCACAATCATCGTGGGACTAGCTAGATCTTACCAGCATATTTGCCTGGCCACGTTGGATCTCCTAAGTAATTAGACCAGAGAGAAATGCTGTTTGCCTCCAAGCAAGCAAGCATGGCTCCCTGATAACTCAAAAGGCAACTAAAATACAAAAACTACCGTGAAGTAGACGAGACTTGTGAAGGCTTGGAGAAATATTTAACTGGCATTAGTGTTAGTCTTTGGTACAGAGACATGCCATCTCAGAAACCCCCTTCTCTGCCCTATAAAGGCTTTTCCAGGCAGATCTTGGCTCAAGACATTAGCATATAAAAAGACATTAGGTGAGGTGCTGGGAGAAATTACCTGAGGGCATTTGACCCTCCCTGCCAGGGAAGTTACATTTAGCTTACAGCTCCTCCCAGCTCTGCTAGGAGGCTTTGAATTAGCTCTGGGTCCTTGTAAACAGCCAGAAGGCCTCCTGAAGTTGCTACATTTCTATAGAGCTATTTTCCTGTTTTCATCTCTAGATAGCCCAGCCCAAATGGCTGGGCTGGGTGAGTTTGGGCGGATTTCTAGCTATAAAATAAGCTGCAAGAAGAAAGAAGCTCTCTTTTTCCCTTTTGCCATTTCGGCTTCCCTTGGCATTTTGCTTCTCTGTCCTCTCCATTCTCTGTTGGGCCTCAACACGTGGTGGCAGCCATCTTGGCCTACACCTGGCTGGGGCCTAGCTGGGAACCCAGAGTCCGGAGGTTTTCCCTGCTCTTGGATTGTATATTGGAACCTGTGATAGTAAAGTCCTTTAAAACTGCATCGGATTCCTGAGTCTTCATCCATTCCCTGCCGGCTCGGAGGTAGAAGGGAACTTGCTTCCCGGCACTGTTAGGGGACCCCGCGGCATTCCCTGACACCCGCCTAGAACTGGAGCATTGAATATAGGCAAAAATATACACCAGATAACATCTAAATGGTATATATGTAAGCCACAATGTAAGAGAAGAAAGAGAGAGAGAGAGAGAGAGAGAGAGAGAGAGAGAGAGAAAGAGAGAGAGAAACGAGATAAAGAACCTGCCATAGAGGCAGTCTAGGGGAGGGGGAGGAACTGGATTTATTGGTCATGGGAAATGGGCACTGATGGCGGATGTATGCTGGAACACTGTATGATCGAAACCCAAACATGAACATCTTTGTAGTCATACATCTCACGGTCATATAATAAAAATATTAAAAAAATAAATAATCATGACAGTGGTTTCCTTCTTCCCTAATCATGTAAGCCCCACTGAAACAAGAACCTAGGGCCATGGGCTCAGTAGGTACCTCAGAGTAATCTCTGGTCTTCAAGGTAGTTGCATTTGTCCATTTGTAATCTCTATTTTTTTTCTTATAGCCTAGTCAGCTTTTGTTATTTAAAAAAAAATATATATATATATATATCTTTACAAATTGTTCTATTTAACCTAGCATTTTTACATACTGCTTTTGGGCATTTTTCCAACAACTATAGGTCCATATTTCTAGGGAGAAAAAAAGAAATGTATTGAACACTGTTTTCTTGCTTATCATAGAACGACATCTGATAAAAGTTATATAAAAGGTCATCAGATTTTTCAATTTTTTTGCATTAAAAATTTTAATTCATACAATATTTTTGAGTGGTTATTGAACAAGTTCTTCATTTCGTACTATGATGAAATTAAAGACATACAAAGTATAGATTCTGCTTACAGTGTTAAGGGAGAAACAAATGTAATTTTTTTTTGTAGGAACTTGAAAAAAACAGCAATGCATTTACTCTTGGAGAAAGAAAATCGACAACCCAAAAACAATTTTCACCAAATGTGTATATACTATGATACCACTATCCAAGGTCAATTTTTTTTTTAATATTTTGGGTCATAGCTGGTGATGTTCAGGAGTTACTCCTGGCTCTGCACTCAGAAATTACTACTGGTGGTGTTCCAGGAACCATATAGGATGTGGAGATCAAACTCAGGTAGGCCATGAACGGAAACTCCCTACCTTTACTATCTCTCTGACCTTCAATTTTTTTAATTATTGTTATTACTTGAGGTCTATAATAAGTAAGACTTCAGACCAATAACAATTATAGACCTCATTCCTGTAACTCTGAGGGGAATAATTTGAGGCTCTTCATGTTCCTGGAGCGTGCAGATGCCCTTGGGGCTACACTAGCATGGGACAGGAAGTATGGAGATGTTACTGGTGCCTCTAGAGCAAATCAATGAACAATGGAAAGACAAGTGACAAGTGCTATTAGTTATCTTCAAATCTTGACTATCATTACTTTTAATAATAAGGAAAAAGTTTATTTCAAATGAATACTAAATTCACTCTGAATCTTTGGTTAATAGCTATAGGGAGTAACCCCAAACTTAGCTATAAAGAAGGCATCACTGGCAATTAAAAACCAAACAACAAATGTGGATAGATACAAGAAATAGATGTTGATAGATAACTGAAATAGGAAAATCAGTGTATTAGAATGGCTAAGTAGATTGCTTGAAGAATGAGAAATCTTGCAATATGCCTCTAGGAGAGAAATGATGCAAAAATTGGGGGATTCAGAAATGAGCATATTACTTACTGCAACAGATCTGATGCTAATTTTCTTAGAGCTTTGATGGAAAACCTTGGCAGTTTTGTTTAGAGGGCAGAGCACACATCTGCCGCCAAGAGTATAAGGAGGAATGACTAATGCAGATGTGTTACTTTAAAGCTTAATATTTGTCTTTTTCTTTACAACAGTATGAAGACAAGGAAAACAGCATTTTAGATAAAATGCACTTTTAGTAGAATAAGGTAAAATAGGGAAGAAAAGGATTTCCAAAATTTAAAGGTGGTATGGAAGCCTGAAAAGGAACAAAGGCAAAGAAAGAAAACATCACAAAGTTGGACTGTAACCAACTGAGTTGCAGGATCTGCTCCTGGCCTAATAAAAACTGTTCCTCTTTAGGAAATAATTGAGCTGCTCTACTCCAGAGAGTCAGTATTCTGTGTGGGTCGCAGCCAAGTGTTCCAACATGCAAAGATTGTATCAGCAACCCCATGTCCGTTGGCGGAATCTTGGTGGCTTGTTTATTCCTTCATCAAATATTTGAAATTGATGTATATTTTTAAATGATAACTCTTGCCAACTCAAGCTTGAGGATCCCATGCTTCACCATTTTTCTAAGAACTTTAAAGTCTTTAAAGTTAAAGTATATTCTGGAAAACTTTGATTGTAAATTTGATCATAAATATTAGAAAGGCATCTCAAATCTCTTTGTAGTCATTTCCATTTACTTCTTTTTAGAGTATTAAGGATTTATATTAATTTATTTTAGATTATTATGCATTGCTGAAAGTTTCCATGTTTAGGCTCTATACTGTTTGTTTTTATTTTTAAAAAATAGCATGCTGTGTTATTTATTGTTGTATAACTATAGAAATGTATTCATTTTGCTTTTAAAATTTATTTTCTATATTTTTGGTTTTTCAAGTTATATCAGGCAGTGCTCTGGCCCTCTCTTTGAATTCAGGTTTGGTAGTTCCTGGCAGCTTGGAGTGCAGGAACTGAAATAGGGTTTGACTGAATGCAAGGTAAGAGTTGTACTATTTTCTAGACCAGAAATATAGTAATTTTTTACTTTAAACGTATTAACTGCATTGCTTTTTCCTGTTGGTTTTGGCCTGAGTTCTGTATAACTGCCTGCTGAGTCAAAGCCTCCATAGTGATTGCAAAACAAGCAAAAGTTGACTGGGGCTGGATCTCACTCATGTCAAGAACTGAAGAAGAATCACCAACCTCCAACTCACAGCTTGTTGATCAGATTCAGTTGTTTGTGTCAGTAGGATTGAGAGTCAGTGATCAAGTAGAGAGTCTGCAACACTGAGATTGCAGGCCTATGGTGCAATACCTTGGCTAATTGCTATTGCCTGCTGTAAAGGCACAAGTCTGTATTCTTTCCTTAAATATAGGGGTTACTAAGGATATATTTAGATATTTATATCTTTAATTTATTAATTCTTTTGGGCAGTTCTCAGGGCTTAGTATAGGCTCTGCACCCAGGATTCATTCCTAGTAGGGTTCCAGGGACCATAAAGGATGTTGGGTTTTCTACCTAGGGTGAAGCATGTATGTAAGTGCTCGAATAGACTGTGCTATTTCTCTGGCCCCCTAAATTTGATTTAATTAATTAATTTGCGTTTATTTCAATTGATTTCATTTTTTAACA